>CAUJNA010003711.1:144731-172231 GCA_963377175.1 Effrenium voratum | reverse complement strand
TCTATACTGAAAGGTGACCCAACATGCCATCTCTTACTCCTCTATCTCCATCTCTCTCCTTTTCTATCCTTAAAGCTCTTAAAACTAAGTTAAGGCAAAGCAAGTTGCACGCAGGATAGAAGCAATGCTACCAGCCAGGGATGATCAATGCCTGCAGAAAAGTGTTGCTCACTGGGGTGTGCGTCTTTTTTCCATTTAAGCATGGTTTGGAGAGAGCTGTGCAACCCTTGCACAGCCTGCGCTTACAGACCAAGGTCTGGGGTGCTCTCCGAGAGGCCAAGATGTGTGGCGCTGACTTCATTGTGCTGAGTAGCGCAAACATCTCACTGCCGGTTTGAATTGGTGCTCGCAAACCCTGACGTGCTTAGGCGGCCTCCGGAGTCTACAGTCTGGGAATGCCACGGCACAGGGTCCTACCAGTCGCGATTATGACGAATGTGTTGCTGGCGCTGTGCCCATCGTTGACTGCCCCTCTTCTTGGCTGCAGTTGTCCAGAGGATGAGTGCTGGCTTCAAAGCAGCGATAGTGCCAGGACGTCCTTGGGCGATCCGATTGAAGTGGGCGCCATCCGAAAGGTGGGACCGTCAACACCATTTAGCGCATCGGACGATCAAGCATTACTACAGAGAGTCCTTGGATGGTGCCAGGTTCAGATCAAAGAGCCTCGACAAGAACCGCTTCTGATCGCAAGTAGCAAGTATCATTCTTAGCCAGCGTTGAAGTCTGCAAGGGAACCGACTCTGGAAAGCAATTTCCACAAAGGTCGAATCTGGGCCACTTGGAGGGGAGTGCGCGGCGCCCGGACTGGTTGTGTTTGACCTGACTCTGCTCGATGAGACGCACCTGATACAAGTAAGGTCCGGCAGAGCCGGGGGGCGGAAGTTTCAAAGCAGTGAACAACTATAGTTTGGAGAACTGTCCTTGGCCCCTTGCTTCTCTCTCTCTCTCTCTCTCTCTCTTTTTCTCTCTTTCTCTCTTTCTCTCTTTCTCTCTCTTCTCTTTCTCTTTCTGTTTCTCTGTCTCTTTCTCTCTCTTTCTATCTATCTCTCTAGCTATCTCTATATCTGTTTATTGATCTATCTATCTACCCATCTTTCTCTGCACTTAAAAGTTGCGATGTTCAATCCCCGAAAGTTGACTTCGCGTACTACTTTCGTACTTAAAAGTTGCGATTTTCGAGCCCCAGCTGCGAAACTGGACTTCACGTACTACTTTCGTAATTAAAAGTTGCGATTTTCGAGCCCCAGCTACGAAAGTGGACTTCGCGTACTACTTTGTACTAAAAAGTCGCGATTTTCGAGCCCCAGCTGCGAAAGTGGACTTTGCGTACTACTTTCGTACTTAAAAGTTGCGATTTTCAAGCCCCGGCTGCGAAAGTGGACTTTGCGCACTACTTTCGTACTTAAAAGTTGCGATTTTCAAGCCCCAGCTGCGAAAGTTGACTTCGCGTACTACTTTCGTACTTAAAAGTTGCGATTTATCTATAGATCTACCTATCTATCTACCTCTCTATCTCCTATCTATCTATCTACCTCTCTATTTATTTATCTCTCTATCTCTTTATCTATCTAGCTAGTTATTTGTCTATCTATCTACAAATCTATCTATCTCTGTCTATCTCTGTTTCTCTATCTCTTTCTATCTATTTCTCTAGCTATCTCTATATCTGTTTATTGATCTATCTATCTACCCATCTTTCTCTGCACTTAAAAGTTGCGATGTTCAATCCCCGAAAGTTGACTTCGCGTACTACTTTCGTACTTAAAAGTTGCGATTTTCGAGCCCCAGCTGCGAAACTGGACTTCACGTACTACTTTCGTAGTTAAAAGTTGCGATTTTCGAGCCCCAGCTACGAAAGTGGACTTCGCGTACTACTTTCGTACTAAAAAGTCGCGATTTTCGAGCCCCAGCTGCGAAAGTGGACTTTGCGTACTACTTTCGTACTTAAAAGTTGCGATTTTCAAGCCCCGGCTGCGAAAGTGGACTTTGCGCACTACTTTCGTACTTAAAAGTTGCGATTTTCAAGCCCCAGCTGCGAAAGTTGACTTCGCGTACTACTTTCGTACTTAAAAGTTGCGATTTTCGAGCCCCGGCTGCGAAAGTTGACCTTGCAAAAATGCTGCGCCTGCCACCAAATCTGTGCTTGACCTTGCTAAAGTGCTGCGCCTGCCACAAAATCTGTACTTGACCTTGCGAAAGTGCTGCGCGTGCCACGAATTTTGCACTTGACCTTGCGAAAGTGCTGCACCTGCCACAAATTCTGTACTTGACCTTGCGAAAGTGATGCGCCTGCCACGAATGTTGTGCTTGACCTTGCGAAAGTGCTGCGCCTGCCACGAAATCGATACTTGACCTTGCGAAAGTGCTGCGCCTGCCACGAAATCTATACTTGACCTTGCGAAAGTGCTGCGCCTGCCACGCAATTCAAACCTTGCGAAACCTTCGCGCGGCCGTGCCAATGGGCCCGTCTCCGAGACCGTTCCGAGACCGTTCCGAGAGACCGTTCCGAGACCGTTCCGAGACCGCCTCCGTACAGGCGTCGCAGCCGAGGTGGTTTGCGCACAGTCCGGAAGCCCAATTCACGCACAGCGCCAACGTTTTCTGCATCTTGCCATCCCCCAGCTCGCAGAGAGTGGACGCAGCACCTTGCGAAAGTGCTGCGCCTGCCACGAAATCGATACTTGACCTTGCGAAAGTGCTGCGCGCTGCCACGTGGCGCCTGCGAAACCCGTGCCAATCCGAGACCGTTCCGAACCCGTTCCGAGACCGTTCCGAGACCGCCTCCGTACAGGCGTCGCAGCCGAGGTGGTTTGCGCACAGTCCGGAAGCCCAATTCACGCACAGCGCCAACGTTTTTTTGCATCTTGCCATCCCCCAGCTCGCAGAGAGTGGACGCAGCACCTTGCGAAAGTGCTGCGCCTGCCACGAAATCGATACTTGACCTTGCGAAAGTGCTGCGCCTGCCACGAAATCTATACTTGACCTTGCGAAAGTGCTGCGCCTGCCACGAAATCTATACTTGACCTTGCGAAAGTGCTGCGCCTGCCACGAAATCTATACTTGACCTTGCGAAAGTGCTGCGCCTGCCACGCAATTCAAACCTTGCGAAACCTTCGCGCGGCCGTGCCAATGGGCCCGTCTCCGAGACCGTTCCGAACCGTTCCGAGACCGTTCCGAGACCGTTCCGAGACCGCCTCCGTACAGGCGTCGCAGCCGAGGTGGTTTGCGCACAGTCCGGAAGCCCAATTCACGCACAGCGCCAACGTTTTCTGCATCTTGCCATCCCCCAGCTCGCAGACAGTGCTTGCGAAAGTGCTGCGCCTGCCACGAAATCTATACTTGAGAAAGCTATCTACGTGTTAAGCTGGCTATATGTCAAAGCTATCTATCTGTCATGCAAGCCTATTGGAAAGCTATCTATCTGTCAAGCTAGCTATATGTCAAAGCTATATATCTGTCATGCAAGCCTATTGGAAAGCTATCTATCTATTCTAGCTATATGTCAAAGCTATCTATTTGTCATGCAAGCCTCTATCTAAAGCTAGCTATATGTCAAAGCTATCTATCTGTCAAGCTAGCTATATGTCAAAGCTATCTATTTGTCATGCTGGCTACCTGTCATAGCTATATGTCAAAGCAGCTAGCTCATTTAGTTCCAGTACTACGGAAGTTTCTTGTTAAACTTCCTTTGATGAAGCGGCTTTAATTTGCCGCCAAGGCTGCAGCCATCGCCATGAACAAGTGCATTCTGATTGTGATGCATGCCCAAGCTGCCTGGAGCTCATGGACTCCGGATAAAGTGACGGATACCAGCTTCTGCGGGCCAAGTTACCGACACAGCACGTGAAGACGCTGAATCCGCACTTGGATCATGCTGCGTTCGATGCTGTGTACTCCACAGAACACACTGCGCACGGCTTAGATGCATGCCTGATCCAGCTTCCCAAAGTGAACCTGGCCGGGGAACGCATCAAAACTAGTGTCCCTCCCCCATCGTCTAGTCTGAAAAGGAAGGGTCAACAAGGTCAGCTATTCAGAGTGAGAGTCTCATTTGGAACTCGCAATGTGTGGATACGAGTATTAACTCAGACATGCCGAGGCCTACAAGTACGCACAGGGCCACTGCCAGGCCTACGTGACACTTGCGGCTGTGCTCTTGTGGCTTGGACTTGTCGAGAGGTCTCCTCCTTTGGCGTGGGAGGAACCAATGGCCATGCTATCTTCTGGGGCGAGAAGGCATCAATGCCACGGAACAACCCGGCGGTTTTTGAGGATCCTTTGCTTGCAACAGGCACAGCCGGATGTGGATTTCCGAAGAGTTTTCCTCAGGACCATGTAGTACAGGATATGGGGGACAATGCTTGAGCACAAGCTGGTTTCTTGCAGGAAAATCATGAAGGCCACTCCGCCTATTGTCACGGAGGGCGCCACTGATCCTGCCCTTTGGGACTACCGTGGGTTGCTCTTCTGATAATGGCCAAATCATTAAATGGCACCGCGGGCTTGAGCAACACCGATACCGAACCCAAGGCTGGACTACAAAGCCACCATGGGTGACAGCTACAAAGTGTGCCTGGAGAAGGTGCATGGCATTGGACCTCAGACGCAGACTCACAAGTGAATGTGCGAGGACCCGCTCACAGGTGAAGAAACTGTAAGCTTTGAGAAGGAGCAGGCGCGTGCTCAAGCTGGACCAACAGACCAACACCGGTAGAATTCCATAGCTCTGTCCGACACCGAGGTCAAAGAAGATCCTGCTGAATTTTACAGCACCACTGGCAACCACAATGACTGGGACGTTGACCGGATGCAGGAAGGAAATGTGTCTGGCCCAGTCATCCTGCAATGAATATGTTGAGCACGTGGATCATGACCTCCATTGCCCTGAGGTGCCAGGCCTGTACTGGCAAGATATTCCAGCCTTGGGCTTAGGGCAAACATGACATGTCCAGATGTTGCAAGCGGAATCTTGAGGTTCCTGAGGGCGGAATGCTGGAATTCCGAATTCTGGCAACTCAGCAGAATCCGTCACAGATTTGTTGGATACGGGCTTGGCCTGTCTTTGTCTCCCTCAAACAAAGGCATTCTCTGTGTCACATACCATGACACTATATTTGATGCATGGTTCAAGTTTGAGGCTTTCTGGCTTTGCTGGCAACAGGATGTGCTGGGAGTTTCAACGAGCAGACGGGGTGCACAGATTTGATTCCCAGATTCAGGAGATGTTGGAGAGGGGTAGCTTGAAGGCGGCAAAGTGTACTTTGGTTAGACTGATACAGAGCTGTTAGCCAGCCCATGTTGTTTAATGCAGTATCATTTGGTCGATGTTTGATTTTATGCCTCACGTCGAGCATCCTTCGTGGTTTGCAATGCCATGAACAATGGAGTCGATGTTTGATTTTCACGTGACGTCAATATCGCCATCGATGAACTGTGCTGCTTTGTGCTATTTCCCAAGTGGGCCGGTTTCGATGAACTGTGCAGACACACCTTGCCAAGCTTCAAAATCTGGTCGCGCGGCGAACTCGCGCGGCGAACAGGTAGATGGGGATGCAGACAAGCTCTGCGCTTACTTTTCGGGAAGAGCTGAAGATGTTGAAATCTATCCTTGTTCATGTATGCTGCGATTTGCCAAGGAACATTGGACCAGAAGACACTACTTCGCCCGGGCTTCAACTGATGCATGATCAGTACCATGGAGATCTGATTTTAATTGCGATGATTCGAATTGCAGATGTTGCTAAGGAAGCCTCTTGCTGCAATCAAGGGCCCTGACAAAGAATTGCACTGCTGCCCAATTTATTGCAAATGACTTTGCTTGCATGGCAAAGTGGCCTCTAGCTCTCAGTGAGGCGCAGGGCGAGCTGTGTCCATGTCAGGCGGACGTCCTGGTTGGTTGAAGGATCTCCTGGCTCCATTCTGCGTGTCCCAGTCTTGGATTCTATAGACCCACCATGTTTGAGCAGTCAGCAGAAGTCTTTTTGCCGAGGTGGAGTTTCTCACCTGCACAAAGGACAGCAACTGAACGAGTCTTTTTTTCATGCGTCCACACCAGCACAATCCTTAGTTGTCACAGAAGTTCAATAAGACAGGTTCGATTGAAGGCAGGAGTGGATTCAAGCTGTTTGCAGCATATTTTCACTTCCCACTATACTCGAATTCTAAGTGTCAGACTGAGACTGTAGGACTTGCACAGCTCTATAAAGCCACGGAGTATCTCTTGGGTCCCGGCACCTTAGCCAGACTTGGCCAGACTCTCGATCCCAATCCTGTGCTTGTTTGTAGCCCAGGTGTCGTAGCGGATGTGAACTCCTGAGAGTGTACGCGTCGCAGCAGATCGATCTTTAACATTTTCAGTCATACGGCTTTGCTTCTTAAGTGCCCTCGATGTCATAGGTTGTTGCAAGGTTGGAGCTGAAACAAAAGACCTAAATTGTGCTTCGGTGTGCAGTGTCACTCAATCTTTTCGTTTGGATAGCTCGAACAACAAACCGTGCACAAAATGCAGTGGCGCTTTCGCAGTACGTGAGTTGCAGAAGCTCAAAGAAACACACAGCGGCTGCAGCTAGTGTCACCATCCCAGTGGAGCCGATGCAGCACATGCCAGCGCAGATGTGGTTCATGGAAAAGCAGATAAATCTCAAGATATTCATACGCACATGCATGTTTTTTTTTAAATAAAGCAGCAAGTTATGTTTGGGTTTGGTTTGCATGTGACACACGCACAAGCACACAGTGTGAGCATTGCGAGTACAGCTTTTGCAAAGCACAGCAGACATCAGGACAGAATGTGGAGGAGCAATATTCATGCACCATGTCGTGGATGGAGCCTGTGCTGAGTTGCGTAGTCTTGCCTCTGAGAGGAAGCAAGACTGGAAGAGGGCACTGAGGTGGAAACAGTCCCAAGATGTTGAACATGAAAGCGAGCAAACTGACCTTGTCATCCGGGAAGAATGGCGTGCTTGGCGCGAGAGAATTTGTTTGTCTGAGATTGATCATTTGCCCGATGGCAACCGAGTGATTCTTCACGCCCTTCTTTGCGACACTTTATCGAGCTATGAGGAAATGCCGCATTTTGTAGCGCTTCCCCGCGAGAGCGATTCGCTTACCCGTCTCAACCAACTGGCCGCAGCTGCCCACGCCGAGATCTTGAAAGTCATCGGGAATGAGAGGCGATCCCAGGCCAGATACCTACCATACCTACCATACCTACCCCTGCTGTTGCAAAACAAGCTGCGGGAGCTGTGCCTTGAGCTACCCGAGGAGCAAGACTGGGATGTGTGGTATGCGGATGCAGAGCGCAGATTTGCGGGAGATGCAACTTGCAAAGAGAGGATTCTGAAGATGAGAGAGCGCAGTGCTGCTGTGGTCATTCAGAAGTCTTTCGCTTGGGCTGTACAGAGGCGCCATTCCAGGTGGCAAGCACAACGTGAGCATGCAGCTGCCACCATCCAACGCGCCTTGCGACTGGTGACATTTCCCAGAGTGAGGTATCTCCGTCGCATGCTGGAGGAAACTCGAAAGGCTTGCCTCCTGACACGTTTGCATCGCAGGCTGAGGCGCCACATTGTTAGGTGGCGCAGCAGGCGTGGCTATGCTGACAGCCACGGCAGCCACGACACCCCTCAAGGTCAAAGGGCAGCGATCCGAATCCAAGCGTTTTGCCGCAGCCGCTGGAGCCGAGGATGGGTTTATTGTTGGGCGCCGCCCTTTCACCGGCCATCCACCCTGTCGGGGCGCAGCAACTCGCCCTTCCCTGCGTTGACGGTTGCCATGGCCCGAGCTTTTGCAGATCTCCGGCAGAGAAAACGACTCAAACAGCGTGACGAGACGTTGCGGAGGGGGTGGGCTCCCGCTTTGCAGGCAGAGTTTCATTTGCTCCACTCCTGGTGCTCGGAGCTGGCGGAGCGTCGGCACCGCCAGGAGTTTGAAGCGCGGAGTGTCAATCGCTTCGAGGTGCAGTGGAAGCGGTATGCCGATGGCTTGGAACAGTATGCGCGTTCGCAGGTTTCTGAGCGAAAGCAGCGCGACCACTGGGTTGCCACCGTGAGTGACGGAAAAGCAGTGTGGCTGAACGAACGGACGGGCCAGATCCGCAGCAATGATCCTGTGGAGAGCCGTGTTAGAGGCACCCTGGCTCGAGAGAGGAAGAAAGCCGAGGGTCGGCTGGAGGAGCACATCGGCGTGTTGCGCACAGCTTGGATGCAGGAGGATGAAGCTGCTGCATCTCTGACAGCAGCTGGTTACGAGGAATTGCAGATGATATGCCGAAGTTCAGCCGCAGCAGCGCCTGCAAAACTTTCTTTTGTTGGGTAGTGCCATTCTGTCGTGAGGTTTGCGGTTTCTTGGCATTTCCCACAATGCATGAGTTTGCTTGGCAAGTGCAGTGAAGACCTTGGGCTCAAAAGCTAGGAACTACAATATGCGTGCAGCAATTCCCAATGCAGGTCTGCAGGTCAGCAAAGACTCAGTTCGTGCCATCCTTGTCGACTACTCGAACGGACGGAGGAAGCCAAAGCCGGCTGCAGATGGAGCACACTGCGCACGATGTTGACCAAGCGAATCACCAGCCAGCGTGGAAGCTGTTTGCTGGAACGTCAGAAAGGTCAAGAGCATAACTGCAGCATAACCAGAAGATTATTCAGTGTGCTCCAGAAGGCAGACAAAGTCATGGGGACCTTATTGAACAAAAGCTTTGATGTATTGATTTTGTGCGGAGAACTGTGCCATGGATCCATGCAGCAGCTCGTGCTGTACAAGCAAGGGCGAGGAGAAACATGCCAAATAGTACGTTCTGAAGCAACTTGCGCACAGTAAGATGTTTGATTCCCCCAGTGCCGATGTTACATTCAGTTTGCTTTAAAACAGAGGTCTCGGGTCAGACAAGTTTTGGGTTTTTTGACGTGCCCGCGTTTGCCAGGAGTCTGGACTGAAGGCGGTTCAGAGCAGCTCCCTGTTTTTCAACTTGCGTGGTCCTAACCGTTTGACCTGCCAAGTTGAGCTCGGCATATGCCCCATGACACGTTTCGCTTCAGATTTATTGCCTGAGGCCAGATGCAAATCAGGTATTCGATGCGACAAAGACTCCTGAGGTAGGGGCTCATTCTTTGATTTGTGTTTGTCATATTGCAACCTTGGCAGGGACCTCATGAGCGAGGTCCCGTAGAACTTGAAAATCGCATTGCTCCGATCTGAGCGGAACTTTCCCAATCTGCCAGCCTTGCAGCATTTGCTTGCAAAGGTGTACACTGGCCAATGGCTTGGGACACGGCGGCATGGAGAAGGTATGTTGCTGAGGCGCGACATATGAATTCTGACGTGTTTTTTGCTTTTAATATGGCAGGCCCGACGGTGGTAGATACGAGGGCCAGTTTGTGAACGACCGAGCTTGCGGCCTGCTGCTCATTGTGCTTGAGGCTCACTCATGCAATGTCATTAATTTGAGGTAGAGGGAGATTTGTCCATGCCAACGGCGACGTCTACGAGGGGCAGTGGCTGGATGATAAGGCAGATGCTTTTCAGCTTGACAGCTTGAGATGACGCCAGATCTTGATTCCCCTCAAATCTTGCACTGCCAGGCCCATGGCTCTGGGAAGTTTCTGCACTCAGATGGCGCCGCCCTCACCTAGTGCTTTGGCAGCTTCAGTTTTGGTTTGACTAGGCTCATCATACATTGGCGACTGGGTGGAGGACTGGGCCAATGCGCTCAATGCGCTTAATCCCAGCTTTCCACTTGCTTCATGCCAAGTCATGCCTTCCTCAGGACATGAAGTCTGGTCAAGGTCTTGAGACCTGGGCGGATGGCTCGACCTTCAAGGGCGAGTACAGGCCGTCTCATCGTTTTGTGGCATGACATCTGCGGCATTTGTGAGTGAGTGCAGGGATGGAAAGAAGCATGGCCATGGTGTCTTTACTTCGTCGGACAACTCGCTGGCTCCCCAGCGCGAGTCTTTGCAGTGCATGCGAGATGCGCACGCCCAGGTCATACTCTGGTCAATTTGTGAATGACAGCATGCACGGCGAGGCCGAGCATAGAGTGAAATCAGCGACTCTGTGTGTCAATGGTCGAGCAGCTGTGCTATTTTGAGGGAACATACACGTTCTCTGATGGCCGCAGCTGCCTCAGGGTGTGTGGGTGCAATGGCGGTTTCTTGCCTTGTTTGCTCAAGTGCGGAATCCTACGCCTGGTGTACTTAGGCGTATATGTCGGGATGTGGAAAGACAGTCAAATGCCACCTGCCTCAACTCGACAGACCTCAATGCATATACTTGTTGCTCCATTGATACCAATAAGGACAGGGCAGGGGACAATGCAATGGCCAGATGGCAGGGCACCTGGCTAGATTGCCACACTTTGTGAACACGCCCTTCTCGCCCTTCTCACCAAGGCAGATGGTACGAAGGTGGCTACCTTGGTGACAGAAAGTCGGGCGAAGGCAAGTTCTGCTGGCCAGATGGTGTGAGCCTTGGCACTCTTGTGCAAGGCTTTGAAGCTTTGTTGCTCATATATTCCCCTTACAGCCAGGGAAGGAACACGTGATACTGAGTTTTTGCAACACAAGTCTCAAACATAGTGGCCAAAGGGCCATAGTCAGCAGTTTTCCTTTTGCACCTAGATTCTCACCGCGTACAATCTAGTTTTGACTCAGCGACTTCCAATGAGCAGGTTCAAGAGAGCTACTGTCAGGCCTTTGAAGGTCTTGCCGCAACTCACCTAGTTGTGTGACTCTCCGTGCGCGCTCAATCAGGTCGATGCTATGTCGGGCAGTGGCTCGAAGGAAAGCAGCATGGCACAGGTACCTTGCTTGCAACTCGTCTTACCTTGCAGTACGTTGAAAGTCCTTTCAACTGGGAGCTGCATGAGCACCAGGCCGCTACATCGATGCCAAGGGCGTCTCCAGAGAAGGACTTTGGAAGGCTGTGCCATGCCAAGGGAGGAATGGGCTAGCACGCAGAATCAACCAGCCTTGCACATTCTGAAGTCTCCGACCTATTTGAACACTCAGAGATTCCTTGCTTTCCTGGCACTTATGGCTTGTTTTTGCTTGTCCGGCTCACCAGGCGGGCACCCGCTTGAGATGGATCGATACGGACGATGCTTCATAGTGTCGGGCCGGTGCAGGGTGCCACGCTTTCTAGCTGCCAAGATCGGACAGTGCGTGGCACACGTGCGCACACAACCCGAACCCTGAAGGTTTCACTTGATTAGTAAGTCTCCGTATGAGCGCGTACACATGGCTCTGCCGGAGGTAGGTACATGGGGTGATCAATGTCATCACACGCCTCCATGAAGTACATGGAAGCATTGAACGGGGGAAAGGTGCGCAGAGCTTGTGCAATTGGAATTTCACGAAAGACTGCAACACATTTTGGCCGGGAATGCGGCCAAGGCCACTCCGCTCTGTTTGGGTCAATTCTACCACAGCACATTTGGTTCACTGGTGCGATCGCGAGTTTGCGAACGTCTTAGCTTGCTGGAACTGTCCCGACTTGCACTTCACTTGAGATCTAGTGTCGTGCCTAAATCTGCATGGAGCTAATTCTGGCTGGCAGCCCCAAGGACTGACGGCAATGACTTTCAGTTTCCGCTGTTGTTGCTTGTGGCCCCTGAAGAAATTTGGTCGAAGGATGGAACCCCTTTTCGCAGCGAAGCAGAGATTCAAAATGCTCAGCAGCCCAAGCTTGAGTCTTTCCTGCGGAGGCCCTTTACTCTCCAATTTCGTGCCACCCCCCCTCATTCCATCAACCACATCCCGAGCTTAATGATCGCCTGTTGTCAATACGAGTATTGGCTTTTGCTCGCAGATGCTCATGCCTTGGCATGCATGCGCACCTGAAACTAAGTTGGTAGGTGTCATGTACTTGAGGAATGCGCAGACGTTATTTGAGGAATGCGCAGCAGGAAACACTGAACATGTTTGAGAGATTGTTGGCCCCGCGACCGTTCCTGTTCCATATTCGGTGTCATTGACGATTTGCTCAAAAGACCTCCCCGGAGGCCGGGCCAACCAAAGCAACAAACCACAAAACAAAAATGGTCCGAGAGCAAAACAAGTACAAGAAAAAAGCGGGGGGACCGACCTGGACAACAACTAACAACGGTCAAGCGTCCCTTCCAGCTTGACGAACTGGCTGGCGCCTGTACAGTGTGCCTTTTGGACGTCTCGCGTGGACCCTCTTGTCGGCACCCAGCTGCAGATGCCACCTTCCCTTGTGGGGCAGGGCACAGCTTGCGGTCGACACCACCCTTGTGTCAGCGTTGGACTCAGCTGGCCGTGGGATTGTTTCCACCGTCATTGCATTTGTTACCCTTACTTGCAGCGGGGGGGTGCATGCGTGTCCTGTTGCACTTCAATGGCCAGCGCGGAGGTCTCTCTGTGACAGCGCGGGATCCGCCCTCTTGGAGCTTGGCGCCCTGTGCCATCGCCTTCCCCAGACCGTCGGCGCCGTCGCGGCGGCAAGCGTTGGCGCAAGGGGGCCAAGCGTTCGCGTCGTGGACCCGGCGCCGGCCCCGGAGCTCCCGTTACTGCGCGTGCTGTCACTACGGGACGGAACCCGCGGAAGCCAGAAAATGATCATGAATATTGTCGTGCCGGCAGCGCACAAACACATGGGATAGCCTAAGCGAGCTGGCCGCACGCCAGAAAAGAAGTACAGGGGATAGAAACCGCGGTGAAGCTGGAATACAACACAAGTAAACTGCCGAACGTCAGACCAATGAAACTAGACGGGGAGCGAGCCCGCAGTACGCCAGAAGAAACACTGTACGCGCTTGGTTGAAGGAGGCTACATCCCTGCTTCGTCGCAGGAGGCTCTTCTGCAATTGTTCCTCCCGACGCCCAATACCAGCCACCGCGCCGGCTAGGCAATCCCTGGCCGGACAAGGCGACACCAAGGTGGTGTCGACGGCGAGCTGTTGGCCACTCCAAAGCGGCAGGCCGTTGGCAGCGACTTCAAGCACGCCTGTCATCAATTCGGCCAACTTGCAAGTTCGATGGCGGGCATGTGTGTGGGCGGGGGGACGGCACTGAGCAGGCCGCGTGGGGGCCGGGACTTGAGGATTGATCTTGCGCAGCCGAAGCACGCCCCGCAAGTCCAGGGGCAGGATGGCAACTTCCGCAGGAGTCTGTGGAAAGTCCAAGGGCCCCTCGCCCAAGCACCCGTTAGGCTCGCAGCGAAAACTGCCCGGCCTGCCCTGGACAACGAAGCAGGCCCCGAGCGGCTTTTCAGCTGTTGTTGCTCCTGCAATCGACTTGGGTCGATTGGTTGCCTTGTGCAGGCCGTCCGGGCGCTTCCAGGAATAGTCGTCAGTTGTTGTTTTTGTTTCTCTCCAGCTTGCCTGCACCCTCGCCCAGCAGCACGCCGCTGCCTTCCAGGAAACCTCTCACCCGCACAAGTTTGTTTCGCCTACTTGGGCGGGGGCTGACTCGTCGGCCTATGCCTTAGCTGCAGCTGCGGTGCTGGACCCGGCGGCGACCGTTTTGTGTTTTTTTCTCCTTGCGCGCCTTTTACCGTCCAGCCGGGGTGAGACGGGACCTACGGCAAACCCTGCAAACAGCCTGGCGTCAAGAGGCTAGCCAGCCAGCCCGAGGACATCGGCGCGCTCTGGGGAAGGCCACCGCCCGCCAAGCAAAGAGGAGGCCAGGGCGCGCTGCGTACCGGCGCTGAGCGCCCGGCGAAAGGAGGCGCGCAAAGCGACCGAAGACGCACCAAGCAGCAGATCACACTGCGCACCTCGGAGCCCCACCGCCCCCCAGTCTCACGAGCAACAGCCACCAGCCGCTGGGGCCGCAATGGCCGCGCCATCCTCGTCCGCAGCGCGCGGCTGCGGGCGGCCCACGTGCCGAAGCGGAAAAACGAGCGTTATTGGTTGATGTGGTTGAGGCCTTCCAAATATCGTTTTTCGGCGAGCCATGCTGGAAGCTCTGCTGTGCTTCCCTTTGTGCGACAGTTGTACGCTTCGCCTTCAAAGGTCGCGCGACGCAACTGGTCAGCAACACACCGTCACCCAAGCCGAGGGTGGAGAACAAGGCGACCCGCTCATGTGACAGCGGGCCGCGTTGGAGCCCGGCTGGCGACGCGCGTCCGCCTCAACGCCGGCAAAGCCACGGTCTGGAACGCAACCGGGCATGAGCCGCCTGGCGTGTCCGAGCTCGCCTCCGGTCCTGATCTCGTATTTGTTGGCTCGCGGTTTTTGGCCCTCCTCCCCTTCCAAGCTTGGTGGGGCCCGGTGTCGCTTGCATGGGTCGCATCTCGAGCCCCACAAAGTGATCTAGTTGAGTTTCCCGCTGTCGGAGTTGCGAAGCGCGAGAGACTGGTCAGCTGCCTTCCTGTTTCCTCATCAGGCCACGGCATTCAAAGGGCAGCATGCGCTAGTCGTGGAGCGTTGACTCGGTTTTCTGCCCACGAACAACTTTCCAGTCATCCATATTTGTGATTCATCATGCTGCTCTGCTGCTTGGTTTGCGCGGGCTGGCTTTTTCGAGGCTGCCGGCCAGTATAAAAGCAGCCCTGTACTTAGACCTCCCCGCGGAGGCTGGGCTGAAAACAAAACGGGGGAAACAACCACACGCCGAGGGAAAAAACCAGGGACAACAAAAAAAATAAATCATAAAATCCCTTCCCAAGCGAGTGGGGAGGTGACTCCGGGTCGAGCCGCCTGCCTTGACCCGGTTGTTTCGGAAGGGTCGGACCTGCATGCCGTTGCCCCGGTGTGCGGGCATGTATGTTTGGCACGTTCCCGGGCCCATGTGCAGCGCATGCGATGTGCCCTGTGCAGACAAGGCTGGCCGCCAGCATTTGATGCTGACGTTGGAGTTAGCGGTCTGCTGCTCAATCTGTCTCAGCGTATTGGGCATCTTGGGCGGGTTGTTTGCCTGTCCTTCGTCAGCACTTGCCGCATGCGGCGGACCCTGCCCCCTTCGCTGTCGGCAGGTTACGCCAGGGACCACGATGCCGCCATCTGGCGCACGCTGCAGCAGCTTCTGGGGTCGCCTGGCGACGACGAGGCTGAGCGGGGCCGGGCACGCCAACTGGCCTTCCTCCCCGCACGGCTCGGCGGCCTTGGCTTGTCCAGCGCGTAACGTTTGCGACCGGCGGCGTGATGCCTCCGTGTACGTGAGCTGCTTTTCGAAGAGGACGCTGCCGGCCCCGCGTTGCGCGAGGCTGCGGCTGCGGCGCGCAGTTTAGAGGCTGCCGGCTGGGAGGCCCGGCCTGCTGGGCCCGCCCTTTTCGCCGCACCTGATCTGCCGCGCGATTCTGAGATTATAGAGCCAAGCGACCTGCCGCGAGGTTGGCAAAGGCACGCTGCTTCCGCACTCAACCTATCTTACAGGGAGCGCAGGCAGGCGCATGGCTTGCAGCAGTCCCGTGCGATCCGGGCACGACGCTTTCGCCTGAACACATGCACCTCGCTTTGCGGCGCTTGAGGTTGCCACTGTCCCTGACGCAGCGACGTTCTGGCGGCGATGGCCAGCCGGGCTGCGGACGCGAGGGCGATGTGTTGGGCGACCATCGGGTCTCCTGCCCTCGTTCCGGCTTGCTTGCCCGTCGCGCCTGGGCCGTTGAGCAAGCGTGGGTGCGAGTTGCGCGCGAGGCTGTCGGCCCAGAGGGCCGCGTCGTAGCAGTGGCTATCCCGGACCACTGCGCCTGGTGTGTCACCCGACGACCGTCGCCGGCTTGACTTGGTAGTTCACGGGGCCACGGAGCGGGGAAAAACCCTGTGTTGCGATGCCACGCTCGCCAGCCCTGTCCGCAGTGATGGCCGGCCACACGCCGGCGCGCGAGGGCGTCGCGCTGTCCACAGCTGAGCGGCGGAAGCGCACGCGGTACCCTGAGCTGGGCCAGCCTGGCCCGCAGTGCTTGGTCGTCCTCGCGGCTGAGGTCGGTGGCCATTGGCATGCTGCTGCCGCGGCCTGTGTCCGACAGCTTGCCCGCGTGCGCGCCAGGCGGGCTCCACCCGCGGTGCGGCGGGTCGCTCGCGCCGGCTGGGGTCGGCGCTTGGTGGGGCACGCTGGCCGTTGCGGTGCAGCGCGCGGTTTGCAGCACCGTTCTCGGCCGCTGGACGTCGCCGCCTCTGCCTGCTGGAGGGGAAGGGCCCCTGCGCGGGTGATGGTGCCTGTCGCGGCCCCCCCTCCGCTTGTGAGGGCGTGTCGGCGGGGCGCCCTGCTCGTCGTTTCGCCCAGCCGTGTCACAGCTCGTCGCGCCGTACGGGGGGAGAAACACAAAAAATCCGCTGCCTCCGTGCTCCAGCCCCGGCCTCGACACCGAAGACGCCGAGGCGGCATCGGGCGCTGCCAACACAGTTCGGGGTAGGTGTATTCCTTGCGACGCCGGGCCTCCTGCAAGGCAATGGGCCGGGCAGGGTTTCGCAAGGAACCAGCCACGCCACGCGACGGGCTGCGGGTGGCAACACCGGCAGGTCCGCTCGGACAAAGGCAAAGGTCGTTGAGGTAGGCCAACAGGAGCTCGTCTGGCCGGAGATGGCGCTGCACGTCAACCGCATCCAGACGCGACAGAGCAGTGCGAAGCTGGGAATCGGGGAGGTGGCTGGGTCGCAAAGGCGGAGCGTCCGGCCGTGCAGCGCTGCCGGTTGCGCGGCCAGCGCGCCGGGGTGCCGGGGAAGGGTAGCCGCCAAGGTGCGGGGGTTACATCCCTGCTTCTGCTCGGGACCGGAGCCAGCAAGCAGAAACAATAGGGTGTGTGGACCATTGGTGCCACTGAGGGCCTCAAAGCCCTGCCAAGCGAGCAGGGCCACGGTTGCCTTGAGCGTGTCCAGGACACGGCAACAAGGCGCCTCCGGCTCGAGTTGGCGTACAATATGTTGTGCGAGGCTGACAAGCTGTCAGCCCACGAGGCCCAAAACGCCGCAGGTGCATTCAACCGGGCTGAACGCACCCCAGTCCACCATGGCGGAAACCAAGTTGGGACTGCCAAATGGCCGTGTCCGGGAGCCCCCCCCCATCCTCACCAAACAGCATTGCACTGAAACATCTCTGCGCTGCGGCATCGTGCTCTATGGCAAAAAGATCGGTGAGTGCTGGGGGTATGATACGAAGTGCATACTTGGACCGTGGCGACGCGCAGCCAGCAACAGCAGCCATTCGCCTGCAGGTCAGGAAGGGTCGGGAGGACCTGCAGCTGGGCTCGCACGAGCATGCGCCAAAGAAGCTCCTAGAACGGTAATCCCTTGCTCCGCCTCGGGGAGCGGAGCGTTGCCACGCCACACATCTGCTGCACTTATGTCCGCCAGGCCTGGCGGCTGCGTTCCGCACACGTGTTTTTGAGTGATTAAGGGAAATGCGGGCACATTCATACAGGCACCGGGACGCAGCCTGCGCGCGCGACGCAAGGTCAAGGTCTGAAAACAGCGTATCGCGCGCCGCCTCGTCGGTCAGCGAGGTGGCCTCTTTTTGCCAGCCGCGGAGGAAGTCTCCGGGCTCACCAGGCCCTTGGCCCGGCGCCGCTCCATCCCATAGCCCTTGCCACGTGGGCCTGTGGAAGCCCGGTGGCAGCGTAGATGCCGCCTGGACGGCCTGGGCCACGCACGGCAGCCCACCACCCCCCTCGTTCAGCGCAGCGAGGAGGTCCGCCCCAAGCGCCGGCAGACGTGCCCGGAGGACCGGGAGGCAGTCGGCTTGCGAGCGGCGCGCCGCGAGCGCTTTGCGGCGCATTGGGCGTCCTGGGCCGACTGGGTCCTCCGGGCACGTCTGCCGGCGCTTGGGGCGGACGCCAGAGAGCTTGGATCCCGTGGTCACGGCCTTCCTGGAGGGGGTGGTTGGGCTGGTCCGCGGCCTGGCTGAGGCCCACGCGGAGCCGGAGGACTGCGAGGAGCCGCCCGTCCACCGGCCCCGCAGCAGGACCGCGGCCGCAGCAGAGGCCGCAGCCGGGGCCGGAGCCGCACCCGCGGCCGCAGCCGCAGCCGCAGCCGCAGCCTGGGGCGCCCTTTTTGCATCCACCGAGCAAGCGTCACGGCCGCGAATAGCAGCCGTCCGGCCGCTCGAGGCAGCCAATTGCTAAAAAACACGACCCTACGGTCTCGCCTTCGCGCGCAAGCTGTAGGGCTGGTTGAAGCTTGGGCCTCCTCAGCGGCGCCCCTCCGCTGCCAGGATCGCCTCAGCAGCCTGGACCAGCTGCCGCTGGAGCTGCGGGCCAGAACGTCCACCGCGTTTGCCTCAGACACATCAAAGCACACGGTTGAGCCTGTGTTTAAACGGCGTGGTGTTTAGTTTCGCTCTGTTTGCCCCCCAGTCCGCGTAGCGGATCTCCTATGGCCGACGTACCCTTGTGGTTGGGAGCAGCGGCAGGATGGCTGGCGCCTGGGTGGTCGGCCTTGTTCAATGCTGCCTCCTCGGCTTTTGCCTTCACTGCGTCCTTGCCCGCGACGTGCCGGCAAAGTGTGGCCCATGCTTTGCTGGCGTGCTCGGGGGAGGCCCCGGTGTACTTCACCACCGGGTTTGGCCCCCTGAGCTTGGCATGGGGCTGGGCTTGCGTCGGGGGCGCGGCCGGGCTGCTGCTGGGCGTGGCTCTGGGCATTTTCGCGGCCCACGGATGGCGGCACAGGGTGCTGCAGGCCCGTTGGTTAGCGACCTTGCCTCTGGAGGAGCAGGGCTTTTGCTCCGACGCTCAGGCTGCCATGGAGGCTGCGGCCGCCGTCTTGGAAAGCTTCCGGCTCGGCGGCGCACAGGAGGTTCGCACAATCGCACGCGGTGCGGGGTGCTCTTCCGAAACGCTGCTTTGCCAACTCTTACGGCAAGCGCTGGCAGGGGCGGCGGCGGCACAGACGCTGGCAGGGCCGGCGCCGGCGGGTCAGCTGCTGCCCGCCCAGCCGCCGGACGTCGGAGGGGCGAGGCACCGCGGGGGAGGCCGTCGTTCGAGCCGCAACGCGGCGTGACCGCAGGAGGGGCTGCGGTGCTAAGCGGCCCTCAGGCTGCCGTCCTGCGCCGCTGCGGAGGGTACCTTGTTGCTCGGGGCGTCATCGCGCGACGGTGCGGCGGCCGTGAGGCTGCTGACGGCGTGAGTTTCTGGTCGTCGCGCGTGCGAATGACATGCGTCCCTGAGGCGGGCTGCCGAGCTGGAGCGGCCAAGGCGTGGCGCGGCCGGCCCGTGCCTGCACAAACCCGGAATTGTCGGGCTGCCCCCTCGCGCCATGGGTTTTCCGAGGCTGCTGAAAAAGGAAGGGGTTCGCCGGGTACCCTGTTGCCCTCTGGTTCGGTCCCCTTTTGTTCCCTTTTGAATGTACCCGTGCTGACTCGTGTTTGGCTCAGCTTACGCCGGCCTGTAACCCCTGTCTGGCTAGGACCCACATGGCGTGCTCAGCGTGCCGCTTGCGTGACGTGGCGACTGGGCCACACTGCCGAGCATGCCGGGCACTCATCGACCTGCAGCGGCTGGTGCAGGGGCCAAGCTTGCCAGAGAGCTTGGATCCCGTGGTCACGGCCTTCCTGGAGGGGGCGGTTGGGCTGGTCCGCGGCCTGGCTGAGGCCCACGCGGAGCCGGAGGACTACGAGGAGCCGCCCCGTCCACCGGCCCCGCAGCAGGACCGCGGCCGCAGCAGAGACCGCAGCCGGGGCCGGAGCCGCACCCGCGGCCGCAGCCGCAGCCGCAGCCGCAGCCTGGGGCGCCAAGGAGGTAAGGGACCGAGTCCCGGCAACCACAAGGGCAAGGGCAAGGGCAAGAACAAGGGCAAACGCGGTGGACGTTCTGGCCCGCAGCTCCAGCGGCAGCTGGTCCAGGCTGCTGAGGCGATCCTGGCAGCGGAGGGGCGCCGCTGAGGAGGCCCAAGCTTCAACCAGCCCTACAGCTTGCGCGCGAAGGCGAGACCGTAGGGTCGTGTTTTTTAGCAATTGGCTGCCTCGAGCGGCCGGACGGCTGCTATTCGCGGCCGTGACGCTTGCTCGGTGGATGCAAAAAGCGCGCAGGGAGGGGGGTCGGGTGTGTTGGGGCTGGGGATTGGGGGCGGCTGCGGCACTTTTTGCCCGACGTGTGCGTGCGCATTGCGGCCCCTGGGCGGGCTGCCGAGTCGGAGAGGCCAAAAACCCGGGGCCCGGGGAGGCCGATCAGTTGGTGACGCAGCGTGCGTTTGCGGCGGCCGCCCTGTCCAGGGCGGGCATATCAGTGCCCGGACCCGCCGGCCCGATGGGCTGGCGCACGCCCAGCCTTTGGAGTGATGCCTCAGGCGATGTTCCCGCGCTCGGGGGTGGCGCAGGCGCCACAGTGAGCCTGCCCTCGTCTGAAGCGCCCCGATGAGACGCCCCGCGTTGACGAGCCCGAGGGGCCGATTGGTGGAGAGGCCGCCCCGGGCCAGCCTGGCGCCGTGACGCCGGGCTACGCGCCCGCCTCTCCCCCACGCTCCTTTAGCCCGCCCCGCCCCGCCTCTTGGTGGACACGCGGGCCTCCGTCGGGCGCTGTTTCCACTCGGGGCAATTCCTGGTTGTACGTGCCCTTGCTCCACGCCGCCGCCGGCACCTTGGCCCGCACTGCTTTTGAGGAGTGGACGCAGCAGACAACGTGGCCGGGGTGGCTGCCCATGGTGCAACACTTGCAGGAGGCGGCCCCAGCAGATGTAGACGCCGTCCGTCTCGTGCTGCGGGGGCTGGGGGCGCATCAGGCGGCCGAGCGGCTACCGGACACAACCAGTCGCGCCGTGTCCTTGCCGCTTGCGGCCATCGCTTCTTCCCTCGTCGAAGCTGATGGGTACTTCCACGCGGCGGTGCAAGAGACGCTGGTTGAGGCCTTTGCTGGCCAGGAGGCGGCGGCGCAGCTCCTGCGCTCCGCAGACGCCTTCCGCCTAGTCTCTGCCACGCGACCGGAACTTCACCCGAGTGTGGAGGCAACGCCGGAGTTGGAGCCAGGCGAAGGCAGCTTGCCCACACGGCGCGTGCAACAGGGTCGGCGAAGGGGTGCCAGGGGCGGCGCCCGCAACCAGGTGGATGTGGCCGAGGCGGCAATGCAGCGAGGACTGGACGCCTTGAACGACATCGACCTTGCTGCTGTACTCCGCGTCCGCACGTTGACGCTGCAGGGGGTCCCGGGCTGGCTGCGCGGCCTCCTCGCTTTCGCGTTGCGCGCCGGCCTTAGGCTGATCCGGGATGCGCCGGGGGACGCACGCGCGCAGGAAACAGCGGGGTGGAAGTTGTTCATGCTTGCTCCGAGGATGCTGCTGTCCCGGGCGCGCGGCCAAGCACGGATCGCCCCTGCGGACCTGGAACAGAGGGTGCGTTTGTTCAAGGCGGGCGAGTGGGCCCAGTTGCTGCAACCGGCGCAAGCCCCGGCTGGGGTCACATCCGGCCGACCCCCGCCCGACTCGCTTGAAGCGAGGGGTGAGCGGGCTGCGGCCCTGGCTCACTTGGGCGAACTCTCGGCTGCAGCTCGGGCGCTGACGGCGGAGCCGCTGGCGTCAGGCAATGAGGAGACGCTGCAGGAGCTCCGGGACCCCGCCCGCAGACCGCAAGTCCCGCGAGTGCCGGTCCCTGAAGCCGTCCTCCAACACCAGCCAAGCGAGCCAGTGCGGCTGTCGTGGGGCGCCTTCGTCAGCAACGTGCGCCGTGCGCGCCGCGGCGCGGCCCCTGGACCGAGGGGCTGCACCAATGAGCATCTGCGCTTGCTTTTGGAGACGGAAGAGGACATGCAGCTGCTCCACCATGCGGCGCAAAGACTCGCGCTGGGGGACGTTCCCGACACCATCGCCCGGGCGCTTCGCCTGGGCCGCATGGTGGCGCTGCGCAAGCCGAACGGTCGAGTCCGCGGCCTGGTGATGGGGGACACCTTCCGCCGACTCGTGGCCCGGACGCTGGCGCAGCAGTTTTCCGCCGCCTTCGACACAGCTTGCCGGCCCTTCCAGTTCGCCCTCGGGACTCGGGCCGGAACGGAGGCTGCTGCCCGAGCCGTCCGCGCCCTGTGTGAAAGGGATCCGCGCGCGACGGTGGTCAGCATCGACGGTGTCGGGGCGTATGACCACGTCCACCGGGCAAGTATGTTGGGGGGCCTCGCGGGTGACACTGCGCTCGCCCCGTTGCTCCCCTTCGCCCGCCTCTTCTACGCGGAGCACAGCACGTACCTCTGGTATGACGCTGCGGGCGTGGCGCACGACATCGCCCAGGCGGAAGGGGGCGAACAAGGAGACCCGCTGATGCCAGCTCTCTACGCGCTCGGGCAGCATCCGGCGCTGGTGGCGGCTGCCGCCACATTGCTCCCCGGAGAGACCGTCTTCGCTTACCTCGATGACGTCTACGCTGTGTGTCAGCCAGAACGGGTACACGCGGTTGCCAACGTTGCCCGAGTGGTTTTGCAGGAGCATGCGGGCATAGAGGTGCACCTCGGCAAGACGCGCGTCTGGAATGCGGCTGGCGAGGAGCCGGCTGGCGTGCATGCACTGCAGGGGCCGGGCGGGGCCGACCTGTGGGTTGGCGCCTGGACGCTCCCGCCTGAGCGGCGCGGCCTGGTTGTTCTGGGCACTCCGGTGGGCCATGCCGCCTTCGTCCAGGCCCATTTGCGCCAAAAACGCGCGGAGCAACAACAGCTGCTCGACCGCATCCCCTGTGTGCCGGACTTGCAGGCGGCGTGGCTGGTGCTCCTCTACTGCGCGCGGCCGCGGTGCAATTACTTGCTGAGAGCATTGCCCCCGGCTGACACAGCTGCGTATGCTGCGGGCCACGACGACGCCCTCGCCGCTTGCTTGAGCTGCTTGCTCGCCGGGGATGGGCCTGGTGGCCGCCCGGCGCTGGAGGGTGCCGAGTTGGGCGAGCTACAGCTGCGGCGAGCGCAGTTGCCTCTGGTGCATGGCGGCCTTGGCTTGCGAGCGGCGCACCGCGAGCGCTTTGCGGCGCATTGGGCGTCCTGGGCCGACTGCCTCCCGGTCCTCCGGGCACGCCTGCCGGCGCTTGGGGCGGACCTCCTCGCTGCGCTGAACGAGGGGGGTGGTGGGCTGCCGTGCGTGGCCCAGGCCGTCCAGGCGGCATCTACGCTGCCACCGGGCTTCCACAGGCCCACGTGGCAAGGGCTATGGGATGGAGCGGCGCCGGGCCAAGGGCCTGGTGAGCCCAGAGACTTCCTCCGCGGCTGGCAAAAAGAGGCCACCTCGCTGACCGACGAGGCGGCGCGCGATACGCTGTTTTCAGACCTTGACCTTGCGTCGCGCGCGCTGCTGTTGTCGCAGGCGGGGCCACAGGCGGGGAGAGCCTTGCATGTTCTGCCAACCGCCGCGGAGCTTCGGCTGCCGAGCGACCTGTTCCGCATTGTCCTGCTTCGCCGCCTCCGCATGCCACTGCCCGCAGCTGCCCGCGCCTGCCACTGCGGGCGCCCCGCAGATGCTTTGGGGGACCATGTCACTGCTTGCCCAACGTCTGGTGTGCTGCGGACAAGGGCTGTCCCCCTGGAGCGGGCGGTCGCGCGCGTCTGCCGCGAAGCGGGGGGGCGGGTGGCCATGCACGTCCGCGTGGCTGAGATGAACGTTGATGTCCCGGTGTCCGATGCCCGGTGGCCATCGACACCACGTTCGTGAGCCCGATCGGGAGGGACGGCCAGCCCAGGGGCCGCAGCGCCAGAGAAGCCGGGGGGGTGCTGGAGCAGGCGGCCCGGCGTAAGCGGGAGACAACTTACCCGGAGCTGCTTGCTGCGCGGCGGTGCCGCCTCGTTGTCTTCGGCGTCGAGGTTGGTGGCAGGTGGAACGGCGAGGCGAGGGAGTTCTGGCGTGCTCGCATCTTTTGGGCAATCGTCACTGCCGCGTGTAGCAAGGGAATGTAAGAACAGGTGCTGCGGTCGGGGAGTTACGCTGTGCCAGTGCGGTGGCTCTGCCGTGGGAGTGAAGCCTGGTGTGGCGACGTCTGGCGCAGTGGGCGCCACGTGTCCTGGCTGCGCGCGGTGACGCAATAAGGCGTTGTAGGACTTGAAAGTGTCGGAGATTGGTGGGCGCTGGAGCGATGATGCCCTGGGACTCTTTGCGGGCCATCGCTGCCGCACGCAAGCCTGCGGTTCAAGGTTGGCAACAGCGCTGGTGGCGCAGTGCGGTGCAGCAGTCCGTTTGGATTTTTGCTCACACACCTTTTGGCGCCTGCAATCTCAGATCGTCGGTGCTTAAGGGGCCCTTGCAGTAAGGCCCCCATGACACTCTAGGCCAACCCCACCGTGTGTTGCAAGCAGAAGGCGGGGAGCAAGGCGACCCGCTAATGCCAGCATTGTTCGCACTCGCCATGCATCAAGCGCTTGTCGCCCTGCAGCCGGAGCTCCTTGCCTTTTTGGATGACTTGCACCTGACGGCGCAGCCTGAGCGCATACAGCCGCTGTATTTTTTTTGTTTTGTTTTTTTTTCCGCTCCTTTTTCCGTGCAGCGAGGGTGAGACATTTTGTTTTTCGTGCAAGCAGGGTGAAGCGCTTTCGGCGACAAGGGCGGAGGAGCCTTCCCCGCCGTCGTGCCGCCACGGCCCGGGGCCCATCAGCCGGCCCGCAGCGGCAGCCGGCTGGCTTCCTCAGCCTCGCCGAGGCGTGCGGCCGCCAGCACCTCGGGCCAGGGCGGCGCGGTGCCATCCAAGGCGTCCAGGCCCGCTCCTGGCAGGCCAGCCAGAGTGGCAGCCAGCGCCCTCTGCGCCGCAACGGCAATAATGCCGGACCAGCGCTGGTGGAAGGCCTGCACAGCCGAGGCCCGCAGCCACTGAGGCCGCTCCCTCGCCTTGGCACGGGCTAGGGCGCGCAGCAACTCGGCGACGGACAGCTAAGCCGCAAAGGGCAGGAACGCCGACCAGCAAGCAGCAAACGCAGCAGCCGTGGCGGAGCGGAAAGGATTGCGTCAATCAAGGGCCTCCGGTGGACCCGCAGCTCTTGTCCAGAATGGTGCACCAGGCGGCTGACACCGCGGTCTCCCGCCTCGCCTGCGTAGGTGCAGTATGTGCCCGCAGTCACGCAGTCAGTGCTGATAAAGGCAACTTGGGCTACCAGGGCATTGTTGCGTCCCGCGCGTCGCGTTCAAGGTAGACAGGTTCCCACTTGTTGCGCGCCGCGGCCACGAGTTGCTGGCCAGAGACGGTCGCGGCGCGGGGGTGCGGCTCGCCGGGGGCGCCAGTTTGATTGGCGGTCATGAAGGTTGACCGGTTCGCCGATTCACCCGTGCCGACGGCAAGGTGATGGTGGCTGCGCTGCAGAGTCTTTGTTGGGTCTCGTCACCACTAGGGTTCCACAAGGGTTCCACAAGGGTTGCGCAACCGCCAAAAAAAAAACCTCCAAGCTCAAGCGGCGGCTCGCGCTGGCATTCGCGCTGCCGCTGGTCGTGTTCGGGGTCGAAGTAGGGGGCCGTTGGGGCACGGAGGCGGGCGCCTTTGTGCGCCGCTTGGCACGGGCGCGAGCGCGCGCACAGGCAGCCTCAACTGCTCCGGGCCGCCACAGCACGCGCGTTGCATCGCGTTCGCCTGCCGTTGCACGGGCGTCGCTCTGTGGCGCTGCTGCCCACGGCGCGTGCTCTGGGGGCTGCTCTGGGGGACGTTCTTGCGGACGCGCGCTGAGGTGCAGGTGGAGAGCCCAGCCGCTTGCCCGCCGGCGCCTGGAGTTAAGGGGGTGTTTGGGGTACCTTCCGACCTTGCCAGGAAAAAAAAGGCGCGCGGGCAGAAACACCAATCATCACGGCAATTCTGGCTGCTTGAAATTCCTCTTTCAGCCTGTGGAGTGCCATCGCGACCGGTTTTGCTCAAGCATTGTGTGTTTTGGGACCCTAGGCATCAACGCGAGATGTCGCATCGCGTAAAGGCGAACGTGGTTTGCTGCTTTTCGGTTGGCACAAACCTGGTGGGCCCAACCTCAGGTTGTCGCACATCATGTTCTGGCAGCGGCGCCGGTAGCTGGGAAAGAGGTTCCGCAAATGAGTTGTCCGTGAGCCCCGATTTGCCCTTGTCCCCCATTGCAGCTTGCTGTCTACGAGCACGGCGAGCACTTTGGAGTGAGACCGGACTATGAACACAAGCACCTCAACTGCAAGGATGTTGCCGGCCTAGCCTCAAACATGTTGGATTTGATTGTCGGCAGTGGCAGCTTACTTTGCAGGTGGCCGTTCCCTGAAGAAGGTCCACTTTCAGAAAAGCAAGCGCCGTCAGATGCCAAGACAGCGAGTGCTCTATAAGTTTGCTGGGCTCCAGCATCCCTGTTGACGGTCGAGGCCGATGACGTTTTCTACACTGCTGGAGAAGGCTGCAAAGTTCATTCCAGAGGACTTTTGCTGCTCTGTTTGGAAGGATTGAGGGCTTGCACGAACCCATGTCCCGTCACATCCCATTTGATTTAGCTTGCAGGAAGTCGCCTTGGCTGCGGAAAAGCCAGTGCCGCATGTTCTCCGTCCTGGTGAAGCACCTTCGCTGCCCTGGCAGGCAGCTTTGTTGGGTTGGCCAAGAAGCGCATTGCGCTGGATCGGGTTGTGACATCCGGCCGGTTGCGCGTGTTTCCGACAGTGCCTTGAGATGGTTTGAGCACAACTCAGACTTGGAAGGAATGGACCAAGTGGACTTGGAAGAACTATTATGATGATGCCAGACGATTGGCCAAAGCCTTCATCAAGTGGCCGAGCCGAACACAGCGAAGCTTAGCTAACCGTCATGCGCACTTTCATTTGTGGTGCAAGGCTTGGAGTGGAGCAGTTTGGCAGCGTGACGATCTTTGGGTTCAACGCATCTCAGTCAGCACGGAAAGGCACAGCATGGACCCGTGCCCATGTTGGGACTGCAGCAATCAGGCGCCAGAATGGGTTCTCAGCGCCTACGGTGCTATGATGTGCGGTGGCAACTTGTCAGTCTGGAATGGCAGGGCTGCAGAGGTGATGCTGCCTTGACTGGCTTACCGAACGCTGGTGCAAGGCAAGTTTGTCGGAGTGTATTCCACAGACACGGCAGAACAGGCCTGGACAATCGCGGTTTGTGTGTGGGCCGGTTTTTTGTCGGGGCCCCGCTTGCAAGGTTCACTACAAAGTGGATCATTCCAATGCTGCGGAACTTTAGCAAAATTGTGTGTGTGTGTGTGAGTGTTGTTTGCACAGTACTTTGAATTTGGAGAGCCCTGTCAAGGTAATGGTCGTGGACAGCCATGCCGAGTTTGCCGCAACTGTGGCCCACATTGAGGACCCAGACAGCCTTGCCAACCTTTGCTTTGACTTTGGGCTTGGACTGATCCAGGAGATGAAATGTCTCAATGCAATCGTGTGTTGGGGCACCTTCGAGCCCACTGTAATCAAACGGCCGGACACCCAGTTGCTTCTGCTTCAGCATGTTCCAGCCACTGCTCAAGAACTGCTGTGCTGCAAACTCGAAGTCGTGATGCAAACTTGTTTCAGGCGGGACGGGAGCGAATGTCGCGTCATGTCATTCAAGGACGGTTTGCGGATTGTGTGGTGCGTGGAACGAGCAAAGTCTTGAACAATGGCAGTTTCTAGGAGTGCCTGGAACTGGGTGATGCCCAGTCAGACGAAATGCTGACTCAGAGGCTGCAGGCAGGCTTTGGAAACGATGCCTGGCGCTAGAGGCAGCGTATTG
>CAUJNA010003711.1:112231-139731 GCA_963377175.1 Effrenium voratum | reverse complement strand
GCTTTGCTGCTGCCCCTAACGAGGGCAAGCCGCATGGGTCAACGTTTCTTGGCAAAATTGCCTAAGCTGCTGGTTAGTGCCATTAGTTCTGGAGCCTCATCAGGGCCAAGCAGCCTCCACGAGCGTTCCTTCCTGGGCGACTGCAGGCCACATGCAAAGGCTGCCGTTTTAACAAAAGATGCCGGAGCGAGACACGTGGCAATTTTGGTAGCTGTGGCTTGTCTCCTCCCATCGAATCATGCATTCTGAATCACCTGCCATCTTGCAACCTTCTCGAACTCACCGATGGCTCAGCGGAGTTTTTGGATCGAGCTTGGGTCAACTTTAGAGCTATGACGATGGCATTGGATAGCACGAGGCAATGCAATGGATGGGCAATTGGGTTCGCAGGATGTGTCACTTCGAAGGCATGCCTCGGTTCCCGGATCCTGACTTGACCTCATTGACCTCATTGCAGGTGGACATGGCTTGCTCGTTATGCGCTGGCCGCTTTTGTGGCCTGTGCTTTGCTTGCGGCCACGCAGGCACAATGTGTCGTGGCAAGACATGGGTAGGGGCTTGACACTGCCTTTGCAGGCCTTCCTTGGTCAATCCCATTCTTCGGGGAAATTAAGTGACCGCTTTTAGCGATTAAATCACATCTCACATTTTGCCTAAGGTGTGCAGTATATGGCATGTTGCAGTGCAACTTGCTTCATTTGGCAGGTCTCTCATCGCTCATCACATGCTGTTCCGCGGGTCAGCAGCTACCTGCAGTTGTTTCATTGGTGCTGTTCTTGGTCCCGCTGTGCTCCTACTGCGGGAAGGTACGCAGCAGCTTGCGCGGAACAATGCAGAAGTGGGATTGGCCGGGGGCATAAGAGTGTTGTATGTTGAAATGGACATTTTGGCTTGGAGGCGCGTTGCAAGTTGCAGTTGCCACCCTGGCAACAGGGATGCGAACCTGAAGACCGCTGCTGCAGACGTTCTACATGAGGCTGGGCTGCCGTTTGCTGCTTTGTCAATGTCCCAAACTGTGCTTCTTCGGCATTCTCAGGCTGCCTCTACGGCAGTTGCTTTTGGTATCGAGGAGGAGGATATAGGTGCATGCAGCTTCATTGGGCTGCATTGAGATCACCTTTTGCAAGGGATCTCGGCTCTACGGCTGGCACTGGCTGTTACGCACCTCGTCCGTGGCAAAGTCGGGCCAGGTGCCCCCGCGGCCACAATCAACACCACTGCAAGCGGCCAGCACCTAGTCCAGGACTTCGGCTCGACGCGGCATGCTTTCGGGCCAGTTTTAAATGCCAGTGCTTGCGTTCGGCGCAAGCCATGTCCGATTTTCTACAGGCTTGTAGCAAATCCCTACGCTGCCGTGATGAGGGTGCAACAAGTTGCTGATTCATGCTGGTTCGTGCTGATTCATGCTGATTCAATGGATTCATCACCAGGCATGCGATTCATTGCTGAACGGGGGTGCGTTGCAAGGAGCTTCTCAGCAACAAGCGGCTGACAAAGGAGGCATGGTGCTGGCTGTTAAGCGCAGCGTTCGGGTGTCTTTCCGATGCGCGCAAATGTTTCGGCTGCAGGTGCGCCTGAAACCCACTCAAGGCGGCTTGATACAGCAGGGCCGCATCTACGACATTTACATGAAGGCTTGTGTTGAGTCTTCGGGTTGAGGGGCCAAGTGCACTCAGCTCTGTGGGCAGCCAAGGGCTGTGATTTTTTTGCCAGGCAGCCACGGTGGGGGACACAACTCGTGTGCGCGTGGGTGAAGATGGCGAGGTTCGCTTTGCCGGGTCCTGGATGACTTGAAGAGAAGCGCCTAAGGGTCATCAAAATCCGTGTTTCATACGTATTGGGTGCAACGTAGTCGGACCTGTTTTGCAGAGCTTGATATCACTCGTGCGTTGGCCTGAAACGAGGGCAATGCTTCCGAGATTTGAGCCAGCCTGCAGTGCTTGTCACAGTGCTGGTCCGTGCTCGGGTTTTGCTGGAGTGTGTACAGCCTGGAAAAAGTACTACTTTGCAACGCCCAGCTTCCCAGAACCAAGCCCATCCCAAACGCATGCTACAAGTACCACCACAACACATCATCGCTTTGACTGGGGCACTTGTGTCGACGGGCTGACCTTTTGCCTTTCACGCTTCCCAAGTGCAATGTGGAAAGCTGGTCAGTAGCAACTGCTGCAATTGTGACGACGGGCCCTTTTGCCTTTCACGCTTCCCAAGTGCAATGTGGAAAGCTGGTCAGTAGCAACTGCTGCAATTGTGTCGACGGGCTGCCCTTTTGCCTTTCACGCTTCCAAAGTGCAATGTGGAAAGCTGGTCAGTAGCGACTGCTGCAATTGTGTCGACGGGCTGCCCTTTTGCCTTTCACGCTTCCCAAGTGCAATGTAGAAAGCTGGTCAGTAGCGACTGCTGCAATTGTGTCGACGGGCTGCCCTTTTGCCTTTTATACACCTTTCACGCTTCCCAAGTGCAATGTGGAAAGCTGGTCAGTAGCGACTGCTGCAAATTGTGTCGACGGGCTGCCCTTTTGCCTTTTATACACCTTTCACGCTTCCCAAGTGCAATGTGGAAAGCTGGTCAGTCGACGGGCTGCCCTTTTGCCTTTCACGCTTGCAAAGTGCAATGTGGAAAGCTGGTCAGTGAGTAGCGACTGCTGCAATTGTGTCGACGGGCTGCCCTTTTGCCTTTCACGCTTGCAAAGTGCAATGTGGAAAGCTGGTCAGTGAGTAGCGACTGCTGCAATTGTGTCGACGGGCTGCCCTTTTGCCTTTCACGCTTGCAAAGTGCAATGTGGAAAGCTGGTCAGTGAGTAGCGACTGCTGCAATTGTGTCGACGGGCTGCCCTTTTGCCTTTCACGCTTGCAAAGTGCAATGTGGAAAGCTGGTCAGTGAGTAGCGACTGCTGCAATTGTGTCGACGGGCTGCCCTTTTGCCTTTCACGCTTCCCAAGTGTAGTGTGGAAAGCTGGTCAGTAGCGACTGCTGCAATTGTGTCGACGGGCTGCCCTTTTTGTCCTTTCACGCTTCCCAAGTGCAATGTGGAAAGCTGGTCAGTAGCGACTGCTGCAATTGTGTCGACGGGCTGCCCTTTTGCCTTTCACGCTTCCCAAGTGCAATGTGGAAAGCTGTTCAGTAGCGAGTGCTGCAACTCAGCAAAGCCTGCCGAAGGATAACTGTTTGTTCGGTGGATTCGGAAGAAAGCTCCCAGTGTAGAAACAAATGGCATGCAGCTGTACCTAAAAGCTTGTTAACTTAAAGAAAAACGTGGTGTGCGGCCGATGCATCGTTCGTTCCAGGCTTAGGCTATTATTGTTCATGGCTGGAGAAGCGCATCAAACGCGTGGAACATGTGTTGTTGAGAAGTGGGCAACGGTTGTTGGATTCGAAGCTATTTTGGTACCTGGATCCTGGCCTTCCATACTGTTATGCTGGCCGGCGCCACGTCCAACACGCCGAGCAACTGCCAAGGTTGTTACAGACCTCAGTGTGGAGGCTGGTAGTCTTTGCGATTATTAATTTTTCTACGTTTTGACAGACGTGCGCCAGTGATGCCCAGGTTCAGTGCAGATATGACCTGCGATTGACGACTATGGATTTTGGAGAGCCAGAAGCTTGGATAGGTGAGTGATGGCTCAAACTCAAACCTCTTACGATTTGCGTGGCCACTCTTTTGCAACCTTGGGCGCCGATGCCAGCTTGTGCGAATCCCCCAGCCAATTGTCATGATTCGGGTAGTTGAGACGCATTCTTTATTGATAAATCTAAATCAAATGCACGAGTGGCAGTCCCTCTAAAAGATGCAGGAACTGACACAGTTGGGCTGCAGGACCGGAAGCGTGACCGCGAGATTGTCAGGGACCTAGATCCATTGCTGACTTGTGTTGTGCGCATGCATGCCTGTGTGCAAGTTTGATGCTACCTATAGCATGCAATGCAACGCAACGTAATGATAGGCGCATATGTACTGCACCATTGGGGAACAGCAATCGATCTCTTCCACTTGGGTCGCTTACAAGACAAACTGACTGAAATGCACCCCTTTCCCTGGGCCCTGTGGTTCTTGGAGGTTTTGGGGTTGTCGGGCTGGGTGGACCCAAGGAGCAGCCCTATTGTTCCCGACCGATGAGCACCCTCCTCCCCCCTGAGCCTTGTCACAGGGACAATGGCGCCTGCTTGAAGCTCTGAGTCAGCCTTTGGGCTTGCGGATGCGTTTGGAGACTCCAGGAAGTGCTGAGAACTTGTCCTGTTTGCAACCTTCCCAAAATAACTCCGGGCATTGCTTGGCGTTTGGATGTGGGCTTTGACAGGAGTGTTGCCGTGTGGCGGTTGTGTGTGTGTGTTGTTTGTTTGTTTGTTTGTTTGTTTGTTTGTTTGTTTGTTTGTTTTTGTGTGTTTGTTTGTTTGTTTGTTTGTTTGTTTGTTTGTTTGTTTGTTTGTTTGTGTTTGTGTTTGTGTCTGTGTTTGTGTTTGTGTTTGTGTGCGTGTGTGTTTGTATGCACGCGCACGCTGAGCGCACCTACTGCAATGCAACCAATACGTATTGAGTGGCATTGCAAGCGCAGTGTAGTCTGTGCGTTTATGCACTGACAACACCAAACTGGTAGCAATGTTTGATAGCATGGTATGGGAGGTTTGGTTGAACCGAACTTATAGACGTTGCGAATGTAATGCGTGCATGTGTGCCTGGAATTTGAACAGCCAAACGTGGGACAGAACCTTTAGTATGTAACGCGGCGAAATGTGTCGAACACAGTGTGCGCGGAGCATTGCAGTTACGCGAAACGAGTCATGAAGCAACCTGAAGCCACATGCAATGCGAACCGTGCGTTTTATTTGTCCCACTGAGGCTTGGAACCGGGATGACCCTCCGCTTTCCACAAGAGAGCGCTGGTCCTGGCGGCTGCAATTTTGACAAAGGCCGGACTGTGGGATGCGAATCCGCCAAACAACCTGCCCTTCAACCCAGTTTCGCCGTAGGCCTTGACCTCCTCATCATTGACGCCAGCGAGCTCAGAGGAGATGTTGCCACGTTGAAGGATGCAGGCTACGTTGATTTCCCGCTTCTAAGGCTACCAGTGATCGTTCTGCGATCAACGTGCCTGATCAGCAGCGCATTCATCATATCAATGCTTGTGCGGTTGTTTGGGCTTGTCTTGGTTGAACATGCTGACCCAGTGGGCATGGCTGAACAGATCAGGCCACAGAAGAAACCTGCCCCAATGTGTGGCATTTGCAGATTCCGAGGCAGCCATCGACAAGATTTTGAACCTCGGCAGCAGCTATCAAGAAAGCTAGCGCTACATCCTGGGACAAGAGTTTCGTTGCATGGCGCGAGGAGACAAAATCTCATGGGCATTCGGTCAGAGATTGTGCAAGATATGGAGGCAAGGCTCAACAATGCTGACATTGTTGGCCACCACAGCTGTGTGAGTTGTTTAGTTGTTTGTGCTAGGATGGTTTGTGCCGTGCTCTTCTGGAGCCTGATTCAGTGGCCATGTGACAAGCTAAGATTGCCTTGCAGTTTTCGATGGCGGACACCAGCTCACTCTCTTCATTCCTGAATTGTTTAGGGTTGGGAGCAGTGCAGAGATGCCCATGGCTCCGCTCATGCCTCGGCAGTTTCTGCTGTGCAAACTTGGATGCTATGGGTCATGTGACATGTGTGATGCGTCCAGGCCAGAGTCAATGTGGCCGCTGGTGATTGGTGCTTTGGCAGTGTTTTTGCACCACATGCATTTGGCTAACCTGTGCTGTCCAAAAGAAGGTTTCCTTAGTTGTGCCAGAGCCTGCCCGTGGGCAAACAAAGCACATGCTGCCACACAGCATGGCAATTTTGCGAAGGCTGAGGGAGAGTGGTGACTGCACAGCGCTGCGTGGCATCTCCAGGTGGTGTGCTGGCATTGATGGTGCTCATGGGCGCTTGTTTCTTTTTGGGACGCTACTCGGCACACGCCGTGCCGGTCTTAGAAGTTCACAACTGGAAGCCTAAACCAAACCGCAGCAAGGACTGCTGCTCGCGCCATCGATACAGGAAAAGAGCTGTGGGGTTGCATGAGGACAGCCCTCCTCGCGCCACACAATGTTGTGCGCCTTTTGGACTGCTAGGATGAGGATTCCAGCTCAGAGGAATCTTCATGCGCCCATGGCAGCAGACGTGCTAGCAGAGAAATTGCACTTCCCTCAGAGAAGGTCACAGGCACACCCCAGGATTTCTTTGTCGAGGGCCCACGTGCATGCCACACCAAGCCAGAAAGGCACTCCATCCGGCGGAGATAGGCCACTGCCCCTTTCTCAGGGCCCTCGAGGACAAGCCAAGTGTGAATATTTGCTTTGTTGCTGCTTCAGGTGCATCGATCGCTTCAGCCAAGCTTCCATTGGCCAATCAGGCCTGCTTGCATGCAGCATCAGCAGTGCAACGCGTGCATGCGAAATGATTGTTATGCCAGGGTGGCGTGCAATATGCGCCACTGGTTGGGAACTTGCAGATGTGAATGGTGCAATTTTGCCTAGTTGCCCTCAAAGGTTTCGCAGCACTCGCGAGCTACTATTCTGGGTCCGATGCCTATGCATGCAGGCCGTGTCGATCAACTGAACTCAACGCGTTTGCTGGAGCCTGGCCACCCACTCATAGAGACTGCATTCGCCAGGACCCGCCATCCTAAGCGCACAACCTTTTCCGCGGGGAGCTTGGTTGATGAAGTTTGTCGTAGCACCCGCAGCAGATTCCAGGCATAACATTTCTGAACCCAGGCGTGTGGCTGTCCCTCCAATATAGGCGGGCTGCACCAGATGGCTCAAGACAGACAGTCAAGGACAAGCGTTGGGAATCCTTCGGTACGGTCACGAAATTTTTGTTTGGGGCAGCGCTGAGAGAGCAGATGGATGCCCTTGTTTGCAAGCTTAGCACCCAAGCAATACGTCATACCGTCATACCCCCTGAGTAAACGCTTCGCACTGCCCGCCTCGGCTAGAATCAGCCGGGTTCTTTTGGCTGGCTTTGAAGTGTAGTGTTTTGGTTTGCCCTGAAGGGCCGCGCTTTCTTGAGAGAGTGAGTTGGCGCCGAAATGTGCGAGCTTGTTTCCAAGATGTTTGGTGGGTGCGTGTAGGCTATCGACAAGGCGAAGTACCCAAGCACAATTCCCCCCAATTAGGCAAGGTGCTTTGTCCTGTCCGAAGCCTAGCGTACTTGATTGCCCAATTGAAGACCTTTGTGCTAGCAGGGCACTTTGCAAGTTGAATAATCACGACCCCTGGGCCGCTTGCGGGCGTGTTTACAAGTTTGCCTACGGCAATGCCCGTTTGGCTCAAGATTGAATTGCCCATGTTAAAAAACAGCAGGGTTAGTGCGCGCTTCCCTTCTGGTTTAGTGGTTATCAGCCGTAATCGCTTCTTGGGATAGGCCCCTTCGGTCCGGTAAGTGCGCGCAGCTCGTGCATGGACACCGCGAGGGCTGATTTCTCAGCGCGCGAACAGCGGAGCGGTTGGGTTCATCGTCGTAGCTCAACCGCTGGGCGTGGCGGCATTTTCAGATAGAAGTGGAGACGGTTCCGTGGGAAGAAGCTACATTTGATTTCCGGAATTCGATTGCAGCCTGGCGAGAGGACTTTACTGACAACGGCCATCGTCATCTCCGGGACATCTGCAACACTGGCCCACCAGCAACAACTGGGCCGAAAGCTGCAGGTCCTCGTGCTCGGTCCTCCATCCTGTAACTTTCCAACAAAGGAGAACGTTGAGGGAGCCAGCTCCGGCCCCCGTGCGGAGGACGCAGACAGTCAAGGCGCAGGGGTCATCAACCCACATCCCCACCGGCTAGACCCTCGGCAGTAGGCGACTCATCCTGGCGCCTGCGAACACTCTGTGCCCCATCACTTGCGTGGACCTAGGGCCTGCGTAACTTGCCTGGTTTGTATTGGCTGAGGCCGCCGCGGACAGACAGTCCAACGAAGATCCTCGAGGGCAGCGCGGCATTTTGACCTACAATCCAGTCCGTCGTCATTTGCGGACAGAATCGCAGAAGCTTTCGTCTCCGGAAGTGCTGCGTATAATACCAGGCGGGTGTACGAAGCGCGCAGCCAGCCTAGACCGAACGAGGGTCTCAAGACAAGATGACCGATCAGGCAGCTGCGAACAGTTCCACCGCCGCCGCTAAGGCAGCCACCAGCGCCTCCTGCCCCAGCGCCAGGAGCTGCAGCTCAACGCGCAGTGTCGGCCGCGCTAGACCCAATCCTGTGACATCAGTGCGAAAAGGCCTCTCAAAGAAGGCCCCACCACCCGCCCCGCACGGCTTTAGCGCAGCGAGAAAGAGAGTGGCAGGTCGTAGATCCCAAAAGCGAAGTGCGTTTTGCCCGCTACCGGTTGTAACACAAATCCATCTTTGCCTGGACACTTCTATGGGTAACTTTGTTGGAATCCTGCAAAATGTGATGGACCGCAGCGAACGCGCGGTGTGCCAGCAGACGTGAGCCTAACCGATTGCAGGGACGGCCATCCTGACGCCGGAGGCCTTTGGGAGCCCGCTCAAGCGGATCGGCGGCGAGGAAGTTCCCGAGTTTCCCGGTAACATCTGCTTCAAGGGCGCTGGCCTTTCTGTTATGTTGATGACCTTACCCTGGCGGGCCCCAAAGACGCCCACGATCCATTCTGGGCAAAGCTCACCAAGATGATCAACGTCGAGCCAACAGAGCCCATCTCCAAGAAGCTCGGTCATAGCCATTATTATATTAACGCGCCCGCATGAACCCGATCTGAACGCAGCTGCGAGCGCGATAAAGGGCGCCGTTGCTTTCGACATGACATGACATGACATGACCGACTACGCCCGTCAAACCGTAGAAGTGTTTTTGTTCAAGTACGGGCACTCCGCCGGAAGGCGACGACGCCGTTTTGTCCAGACGGATCGCTTCCTCCCGAAGACAACACGTCAGCAGGCGAGCTTGCTCCGAGGGCCGGATGCCTGAAAGCTACTCATGAATGGCTTGGATGCCTAGCGCGCCCAGACATCATCAAGCCCATTGGTGATTTAGCGACCGCGGTGCAGAAGTGGTCCCGCAACCGCAACCATGACGTTGGCTTGGCAGAGCAAACGACAAACGTCAGTGTCGAGACTCACGGAGGCGGAGGTAGTGTCACTCGCACACTCATTGTACCAGGAGGGCCTACCCTCCCTGAGTCTTCAGAAACTCTTGCTTGTTCGCCTCGTTGAACTGTTGCTGCCTGTCCTTTTTCAAGCCACCCTTCTCGTTGCCAGGACTGGCCGAAGATGCGACATGTTCACCTTGCCGCACTTTCAGAACAGCTCAGGCCCGGCGCCGGTGTGGTGATTTCAACAGAATTGCCAGCCGCCGACATCTTTAAAAAAGCGCTTCAACCTATGAAGCGGGACGGCGCTCTCAAGCTTTTAGGCGTTCGAACAAATTTACTGGAAAAGTCAGAATGAGCTGGCAGCGGCATGATAAAGTCATGAAGCGCATGAAAAAATCTTGTGTAAGCCCTTTGAGCGGTCTGACAAAGGACCGGAGAATGTGTGCAGAGCAGCTCAAGCGCGACTGCGAAGCAATGCCTCTTAGTGAGCTCGGGCAATAATCACGATAATGCACATGCTACGAGGCCGCTATTGAAGTGCCCATGTTCAAAACAGCAGGCGTGCGCGCTTACCAGTCCCCGTTTAATAAAGGCCCCGTCTTCTGGTTTGCTTTGTTTCTCTCGCTGTTGAGCTTGCTTTGCAAAGCCTAGCGCGCTTGGATTTGTCGTGCTAGAGCCGAAGCCCTAGCATGCTTCTGATTGTGTGTGTGACGTGTGTCTTGTCGACATACCTAACTCATAGTTGGTCGTGCTAGCATGTCAATTGAAGGGTGGTTTGGCTCCTAGCTCACGCACCCCCAAAGTTAATGATATCTCCAAGAACCCAGCATGCTATCTTGTTCAAGTGCGTGCTGGCTATGCTTGGGGCATTAATCAAGCATGCCCTTGCCCATGGCACCTCACAAGTAAAATCGATTCAGCCACTACCAGAGCTATTGAAAAATATGAGAGGCATGTTGTAGTTGAAGTGTCTTTGTGCCCGGAAACCTGGGAGAGTGGTGACAGCTGAGTGGGGGCGGCTAAGCTCGCGAGCCTGACTCGGTTCGATTTTCTTTCTCGGCGGGCAAGCTGCCCTGCGCTTCTGCAGACGAGACCTTCGATGACACGAGGGAGAGCGAGAGATTATGCTCCGGGGTGGTTTGGGGCGGTTCTGAGGAGGGTTCCAAAAATGCGATTCGAGAGGGGTTCCAGGATGCGCCCCAAGTTCTGGATATCCTGCTGTTGGGGGTTTCATTTGTGAGTGGTTTCATTGGTTAGGGGCGCAGGTGGTATCCACGGTGAAGTGACCGTTGTGACGAATCGTGGCAGCGGCGTCAAGTGTAAAACATGCACAGAGCTGGCAGGCCGTTGCCTGTGATTAAAAACATGCTTGCACACATGTTGGCAAGACCCGATCTTTCCTTAACCATGCCGCGCTTCACTCAGGGCTTCCCAGGCCAGCAACTTGTAGCGGGGGGCACGGGCCACCTCACGTGGGGAGACTGGGGAGCGGAGAACAGGAGCAAGCCTTAGGAAAGACATATGGACAGAAGAGGAGACGATGTATGGGGACAAAGGTGAAAAGATACATAAACAAGCCGGAAGTGTCGAATGTAGGCTTAGATTATTTTTGGCATGCATGATTTGATTCTCGATCACATTGGCAGGCGGCTTGCCCGCTGGGAGCGCAACGCCACTGGCCCCAAGGGCTTTCAATGTGAGCTTGCAGTGCTAATGACCTAGTCAAAGTTAAAAGACTTTGAAGCCTGTTAGTGTGCGTGCATCCGGGTGCAGAGACGACATGCCGACTGCAAGTGCAACGTCACAGGCTCGAAGACATTGTAAGAAAGAAAAACTGTTCAGATAAGTTTTATGTTGCTCAACCAGGCGATGTTGTCTGCATCTTTCGGGAGCCTGTTTGGCAACCCACTGCCTCATTGCGACCCCACTGGTGGGCCGCCAGAAAAGCCCGGTCTGCGCTTGCACCTTGCACATTGGCCCGCCATTTTGTTGCCGCATCCAGCATGAAGCATCGAACTATCGTACGACCTGGGAGAGCTTGCATTGCATCAGTAAGCAACAACCGTCAATACGGCAATCGAAGCCAGAGAGTGTTGCCATGGCAGCGGTCACGGTTGCTGCGCCAGCACATGCGCAGCACCTTGCCTGAATGGCACACGTCATGCTGGGGTTCCGTGACTTGAGAAATTGGCAACCTTTTGGCAAGTCAAGGTTCTCCTCCAAGATTGGTGGGGCATCCTTGGTGCCCCATGTGCACCAGGCAAGGCCCCGGAATTGTCCTGGCTTGCCATAGCTATGCGAGGCGCCTTTTTCCGTGAATCCAACCCTAACTGCAAACCCACATCCAGCAAGTTGAGCGTGTTTGCTGTGCCAGGACCCTCAAATGCATTTGGCTTAAATCCTTACTGGCAAGAACACCCGGCAGGCTCAAACATTATATATATATATATATATTTGATGACGTTCGTCCATGTTCAGCCTGGAATAGCCCAAGCCGGCAACATGCTCCTGGTCCCCACCACATCCGAGCTTGTTTTTGTTCGGGCAGAATTGCCCAACCACCCGAAACCTTTGCTCAAACACAGTTCCGCAAGCTTTCAGTCTGCCAGGCGCAGCGTGGCTCGACATGCTGGATCTCAGGCGCAGCTTGCCAGTGCAACAGCTGCCCGAGAAGAAAGCAAACAGAGGTAGCTGCGCTGGACTTTGTCTCCTGACAAGTCGTCAAGGCCAACCCTGACTTTGCTCAGACCATTTGCTGTTCAATGCTAAGCTCTTTGAGGCGTGTTGCGACGGAGAGGGTGCGATGCTCAGCACTTTGCAGCGCTTGTATGCTTGCAGCTCAAAACCACTGCACATTTTAGAGCTGAGCCGGCGCTATTTTGCAGCCTTCCCAAGCCAGCATAACCTAAGGAAAAAGACGAACCGTTGTGCCCTGGATCAGATGGCAGCCAACACCCGAGAGACCACCCAGCCTTGCGGGTCAGCATTGGCCTTCATTTTCAGCAGAGGCAAGCTGTGTAGGACGTATGCAAGAAACAAAAAGCTTTCCTGGTCTGCAACTTGAAAGGTGTTGCCCCTTCGAGGTCCAGAACGGTGACACCATAGCCGTGGTGGGCGCTGGTGGCAATGCTCCACGCCCGGAAGGATGTTGCATACGAGCCAGCCCGTCCTGTGCGGCGGCTTCCAGCCACTCACGCAGTCGTGAGCTGTTTGTAGGCATGCTTTATTGAGCTGTGTTGATCATGGCTTGCTGCAAGGCAAGTAGGATTGATGACCTCAGCGCGCCGTGTTTTTTGGCTCGAGCTCCTTGGCACTTGCTGGCCAACGCGATATTCGGACCTTTTCAGGCTCGTGGTCAGTATGGCAGTGCTGGCCTCAAGGTTTCAGTGAGAGGTGTGGCAATTCATGTGCTACACAGCTCGAACGTATCAGCAATTTCGATCCAAGGCCCAGGTGTCTTTGCAAGCTGCAACCGATCCCAAGACTGTTCCTCGAATGCAAGGCTGCATGTACTTGACAAAGGGTGACGTGCACATCGAGCAGTTCGCGTATCATTGTCCTGCCCAGGAGCTCAATCACTTTTGCCAGCGCTATTGCCAGCGGCCAGTGACCAAAGCGGCCCCTCGGTGGACACTAACACTTTGATTGCTCACCATGGACCGCTTCATCTTGAATATGTCATATTGTTTCGACCGTCGATGCACTTCTTAAGGACATCTCTTACACGACGAACAAGTTTGGCAATCAGCAATTTGGCTGAGATGCGACTGCGCAGTGTGGATGGCGACTGGGAGTGGCTGGGTTCGGGCGGGGGTGCTTGAGGTACCAAAGCATCGTGAAGCTGGATTGCATCCAGGTCGGCTGAGATGCCTTATCTTTCACAACCCCACCATTCAGAACCCTGCATGACAGTGCTCATGCAGGGCCAAGAATATGCGGGGCACCTGTGCCTGAATCAGAAGGAAGCGGCCGCATGGCACCAAAGCTGCGGCATTACTTCACAGGGCAAGATGGGCATGCAAGCATTCCGTGCGGGCCTGCCCTGCTGTAGCAAATTGGTTTTGCTCCCAGGAAAAGTCTGCTGCCGAGCAGGCTGTGATGGCCTTCCGCCCACAGATGGAGAACTTGCCCCCTCCCGCCTCTAAGGCCTTTGGAGCGCATGGCGAATTGAACTTATTGAGTCCTTCCCAGGATCCAAAGAAGAAGAAGGAGAGGCCCAGGCGCATGTTGGAAGACCACAGATGACATGCTCGCAATGCCCTCTTGGTTAAGCAGGCTTTCGCCAGCTGAGCTTGCCGCGAAGAAGGCCAAGCAAGCTGAGGACCGCATGCAAACTGCAAACTACAATATTGCATGTTAAGCAGCACTTGTAAAGCATATAGTTTCCCAACAAATAGCGCAGGAGGGTGAAAACCCTGCTGTGACACCGAAGACGCCGCTGAAGCGGCAGATCATGATTGTTTGTGCTAGTTTGTGCAGCCTCAGTGTTCCTGGAACAAGCTGAGGAAACTCAATGCGCTGGTGTGAAGCATAGCTTTGCCCTGCGGTGTTTGTACTGAACACGGTCTAAGCAGCTTTGGAGCTCGTGGCATCACTGGAGCGTTGCGATGGGGCATGGCAAGGTCATGAAGATTGCAAAGCGTTACCTGCAGAAGGGGGAAACCATCTATGAGACGAAGACATATGCAGGCGGCGGTCACCAGGCGGCTGTTGCTTCTCCCATGTGCGCGATGGTTTTCGCATCGTAGTCCGGTTGGCTCGGAGATCGTGCCCGAGAAGTCAGCGCATTGGCTCTGAGAGAGTGCCAAAGGCCACCGTCCAGCTGAAAGCGCTTCCGGGAGACTGGGGCAATCGAGTGTGGGCTGGACATGTGAGCTCCACCAAGCAGAAGGCAGGCAACTTGAGCCCCCTTGAGTCAACATGAATCATTATGAAATTCAACAGACCCGAAAGAACCGAACGGATCCTTACATGCGGCCAGCGTGCAGGCAGAGCAGAGCGCCGCAGAGATCGCTCTCAAACAGATCAGCGAGGTGACAGCTCTAGTTATGGGCCTTGGTAAATCTTCACAACTAACTTGTTAGGCATACGCAGCTCAGATACACATGATGCACATGAATGTATGCCGTTGGACTTCTGCCCCCATGGGCCGAACAGGATCCTGAAATGGTGGCAGAAGCGGCGAAGCCAAAAGGGGCAGGGTTGCTTGGCAAAGACGTTTGCTCAGACTTGCATCATTTGCTGCTGCATTGGCATGCCTACGATTGAATCCTATCCCCCAGGAAAGGCAAAGGCAAGGGCAAGGGCAAGGGCTTCGGCTTCATGTGGGGCGGATGGGATTGGAACATGATGTGGCTCGCCTGCGATAACGGAGATCTGTTTCTAAAAGATTCAGATTTGACAAAGCTACGGGCGCCAAGGTGGGGCGCTCCATCTGGGCCCAATCTGCCACGTGAGAGGGTCACTACAGAGCCAGTGGTGGGTGAGGTGGTGGATTGGAAGGACAGGATTCGCAAATTGACGCATGCAGACTGCTTCAGAAAGACAGATGCGCTACTGTGAAAGGAAAGTGACCCATCCTAGGCATCATATGGCATAGAACGGTGGGATCACACGGCTGGAAGGACAGCTTCGGATGGGTGAAGTCGTCTGCTACAATTGATCACCCGTCCGCCAAACAAAGAGAGGGCAAGATCTACGTCAGCAAGAAGGCCCGGACGTGGACGCAGCTTTGCCATGGCCTTGCATGCACACATGCAAATTGCCGGTTTGCATGAGCTGGTCGGCCAACAACCAGCCAGAACACAACAAGGATGCTTTCTCACACGACACACTGTTCAGCAGCAATCCAGCAGAGATGGAGAGCCACCGCAAATGAATTTTTGGAGTACTGAGTACTGATGGGGACCAGGGAGCGATTCAAAGGGCAGGAACGTGTCAGTCAATGTGGAGTTCAGTGCGAGGATGTCACCAGCGGAACCATCACAATGGGATGCGGAGTGAGCTTCCATGTGTACAAGGAGCCTGCAGCCTGCGCCTGCCTTGCAGAGTGAACGGCAGCAACGGCAGGCAAACAAACCCTGCGAACAGCTATTGCTGCATCACATTGCTTTGGTTGCCTTCGCGGTTGCCGCATGCAGGACACTCAAGGACTTGGCGCTGAAGAAGTGACGGTGCTGTGAGCACCGCAAAACGAATTATAAGACTCCCTGGGCCTGATAGTGCTCGCATTAGATGCGGGCCTGCAGGCCCACTTTCCTGACAAGGCATAGCCGAAGTGCAAATTCAGGTTGGCACCGCACGTGATATTGAGAAGGATGAAGCAGCTTCTAGGTTGAAGTGACCAACCAAAGACACCAAGTGATGCATGCATGGGCAATGCTGTGTCCACGCAGACAAGGAGGTGCCAACTAGATTCGGAGCGGATGATGAAGTTTTGCTTTAGCAGCTTTGGCCCGGTTTTGGGACGGCGAGTGGAAATTTAAGATGTCGAGAGACTGTCGTTGAGAGAAATGGGAGTCAGTCGACAGTGCCGGTTCTTTTACCGCACTCTCTAAAAACAAGTGGTGCAGCGGCTTCACAACAAATCAGGCCGTGCAGTGCACTTGTCGCCTCCCTCTCATAAGACGCCAGCTTTGTGGGAAAACACATGCAATTCACTGATTCGCCCATCAGTGAGATTCCAGCGTCTGGAGGTTTGAGCAAGCATAAGCGCACATGACTGGTTTAAGCACGCGACATTGGATGCCCCAGATGCTGAGAAGGAACACCAGATGTCGAACATAGTGACAGCGTGCTTCGAGTTGTCAATATGTTCTCCGAGTGGCTTGGTCACTGGTTGCGCCCAGCTGCTACCCTGCTGATTCGACTGCAGGACTTAATGCACTGGACTGCCCTTCTGCCTGACAATGTGGCTGTCACAAACAATCTGCACAGCTTCGTGAACAAACGACCTTCCGTTTATCACGCAAGTTTGTTGTCTTAGTCAGCCCAGGAACATCAGCAGATGTGGTAGGTGATCAGGGCGGGGTTCAAACGCAAGGCAAGCTTGCCCCGCCCTGCTCCTACCCGTGTCCAGCCTGAAATGCGGCCACAGCTTCCCACGAGGCACGAATGTCTTGCCAAAGACCTGCTTCGAAGTCGAAAAAGGGAAGGTGAGCGAGGACACGTCCATGCAATGCACATGTTTTTGGCAGCTGCAATGCTACCCGTGCAGCATCAGTCAACGTGGCTTCTTGTGCTGCCATTGCCACCAAGGTTGGCAGCCTTGTGGCGCAGCGGCTGTGCGGCATGGGGAAGTTTCAGGTGAATGCAGCCGGGGGCCAAGAAATTGATATATTTGGCGGGGGAAGTGACGCAACGGCATTGATCATAGGTTCTGCGCAACCGTGACAAAGCATCATGGGCGAGCCTGGCCTGCTTCGACAGTTTGACTTCGACAGCATCAAGAGGCAATGAGCAGTTTCAATTGGTTTGCTTGGGCGGGCAGCTGTTACAGTCATCTCTGTTTGTATATGTCATCTCTGTTTGTTGATGTTCTTGCGATTTCGTTGGAATCTTGTGAGTTTTCCCGCACGGAGCTGGCCTGACACTGCGCCACAGTCGTGTTTGACGAATGAATACCCCTGACTAATGAAAGGGCACCCCCCGTCCCCCCGTCCCCCCGCCCCGCCACCTTCAGTCGAGGTGAGGACGAGCCCTCAAAATGGGATGTTTGGAGGACCTGAATCATCTGGAGCCCTTCGAACGACCTCGTCCTTTTTCTTCTGCACTTTAAATGGCAACAGCATTTGTTTGTTTTGGCCCTCAGTAATCGGGTCTTCTGTAATGAGGGGGACTGCCCTCCAAGGAGATTACCCTTTGCGAGCTTGAACACCTGTCATCTTAAGCAAACTTTCGTTAGACCAATGGATTTCCAGGAAGCGCATTTTGGGAGTGTTTGCTGGGGGCTGCAGGGGGGCACTGTTTTGGGGAGGCCCCAAAGAATGATAGGGTAGGGATTTTTGGGGCAAACCTTGTTGGCCCTATATTTTAGTATTGGCGGGAACGGGGCGCTGTAAATGACGGGGGGTATCGGGGGGGTTTGTTAATCGTGCACTGGCATTTGTCTTGGGCCAGAACAGGGAGGATAATTTATTCGGGTTTGTGATGCTTGTGGCTTTTGTGCTATGACTCTGTCTCCTGCGCCGTGCCTGCACTGTTGATGACTTAAGGCGGGCGCCTCGTATTCAGCGGTTAGCGCGTGGAAAGTTGAAGGAGCCACCCCAAGTCAGCGATTTTACGCGGTCTCCTGGTCATGCCAGCGCTTTTCCCAACAAAAGCAGAGTTTGAATTTCCCGTGGTTACATGGCTCACTTTTTGTTTGCGGGAGCATTTGCAATCTTGCGATTTCATAGGGCTGAGCGTCAATGGAACATGATGCAGAAACATGGGTTGTTGCAATCCCAAGAAACAACAAGGCAGGTGAAAAGCCAGCACTTTATCGACTCAACCTTGCACAATTTATACAAGAAGCCGCACGAATACCCACACACACACACACATACAAACCCAGGCAATGTCCCAATGCGAGCAAAGTGAAGGAATGCGGAGCACTGGCGACTGGCCAGGCAGAAGGCCTGGACAAAGTGTCTCTTTTTGAGGCAGCAGGGAGCCCAGTGTGTGGTTTTGCTTGGCTCGCATCCTCTGCTGGACCGACGGTGCGGCCAAACTGAGGAAGGCGAAGACAAGCCCAAAAAACAACCCGAAGCACATCTTGTATCCCATCCCGATGAATGGCTGTCTAACCCCGCCCGAATCCCCACTCTAAACCAGCCCAAGCCAGCGTTTAAATCAGCTCCAACGCCTCCCTCAACCGACCAGGAGCCCGGTCGTCATTCTCGGCATTTAGAGCGCCCCAGCACTGTTGAGTTCACCAAAGTATAAAGTGTTGCAGTGCTGCCCGCTATCGCGTATTTCGCCAGCTGACAACACTTACTCAAAGTCTGGCAGGAAGATCGTGCACTGCCGCGTTTCGCATCATTTCTTGGCATGGGGATGGGGAATAAGTCCAACCGGAGCCAAGTAGACAAGTCAAAAAACGACAAAGTAGAAACATGAGAAAAGTGAGACACGGTGAGAAAAAAGGTAGACAAATCGAAATGTGTAACGAATATGATATGGATAACTGTTCAAACAACTTATTTTGACTTTTCGACTGTTCGACTTTTCCGACTTGTTTTTTCTCCAACTTCCAGCCTCTGGCAGTTTGACATGTGATGTTGTTTTAGAGGTTGGTCTCGCTGACCCCCATTTGTGTTTGCGTTGAAGCAATACTGGCGAGATCGGAATGATGTCTTGTTGCAGTTAGAATTCGGGCCTGTGCCATGGCTCATTGCAGTCAGAATCCGGTGGTTTCATAGAGTCGGGAACCTCGTGTAACTATTGACTCGAGCGTGAATGTGATGGGCAACCGACATCATAAATATACAAACCAATTCGTGGTGTGCTACCAAGTTAGCTGAATTCCAAGAGTCATGAAACATAGGGTTTCTGGAGGGTTTTAGCGTACAGCGTACAGGTACGGTGCAGGTCGGCACAGTGGTACAGTCAACAGGTACAACTGGTACGCAAGGGTACAACTGTTACGGTACAAGGGTACGACTGGTACGGTACAAGGGTACGACTGGTACGGTACAAGGGTACGACTGGTACGGTGCAAGGGTACGACCGGTACGGTACAATGGTACGACTGGTGCGGTACAAGGGCACGACTGGTACGGTACAAGGGTACGACTGGCACGGTACAAGGGTACGACTGGCACGGTAGAACGGTACGACTGGTACGGTGCAAGGGTGCGACTGGTACGGTGCAGTGGCACGACTGGTACGCTACAAGGGTACGACTGGTGCGGTAAAATGGTGCGACTGGTCAGTACTATGGTACGGGTGGCGCGGTACGGTTTCGACTGGTACGGTGCAAGGATACGATTGGCGCGGTGCAAGGGAACCTTGTTGGAGCTGCTTTGTGTGAGCTGATGCTTGCTGCACTGCACGATGTGTTTGTGTGTGGCCCCGCCGGTTGGCGCAGCTGATACATCGCTTTCCCCCAAAAAGGCAGCTTGTCCTTTGAGTACGAAACGCATGCGCAGTGGCAAGGCCACCTTCTTCCGTGCATCCATGCGCCAGCTGAATCTTTGCGCATAGCCAGTCGTATCCTTGTTCCATATAGTAAACGAGACATGCTTTTTTCATGACCCCTCAAAAAGGAAACTCTAGAGTTTGGGAAGTCTGCAAAATCTGGAACCCAGGGTCTTAGAACTAGAAAGTCTAGCGTCTTCGGTCTTGGGCCGTTGTCTCCGCAGTTCAGGGCAGAATAACAAGATCACGGTTGAAACAGAAACACCTTTCAGAAAGACAGCATTTTACTGGCACTGTTGGTGCGGCAAATCAGGCTTTCAACCAGCGGCAGCCCCAAGTAGTGTAACTCCTTGTTTGGCCAAATGTTCAACATACAGCCAGCCAGCGCCCCTTCGCAGCTTCGGTGTGGAGCTGCTAACGCCGGAAAGGACACGAACAAACAACGGCAACCATTTGAAGCTTAACCTGTTGATTTGGCAAGCTTGAAGCGCACAGTAAACATCTCCAGTATCACCAGCCCGGTCAGCGCACCAAACGCGGCAATTCATTTTGACCAGCGCATAATACAGAAAGCGTGGCAACCCCCATTGAAGCCCTTTGATTTTGCCAAATCTGTGGAGCGCATAGCCGGCGTCCCCAGTATCACTGATGCAGGGTGGTGATTTAGAAGAGCGAGAAGTTGAAACGTACGCGATGAAGCTGGCCGGACACAGCCAGCGCCCCAACCCCCAACATCACGTGGCCCCGCAGACGCGCCACATGGCCGTTCATGTAGAGAGCACCTGAACATTCAACGAACAGCAGCCCAGAAGCGTAATTCCTTGTTTGGTCGCGGCTGCAAGCACAAGGGGTCAGGCTTCATGTAGATGCGGTTTTCCAAATTTGGTGCGTGGACGTGGTCAATGATTCTGGCTGTTAATGTTTCTAAATCACCACCCTGCATGGATGGCGCGGCCCCAGTTACGCTGGGGATGCTGACTGTGCTCCTAGATTTGGCAAAAAACTCAAGGGTGACATTTTTTCTAAGCGCCGGCCACCCCTTGAATTAGCAGTTGAACCTTCCTGCAAAGCTCTGCCCGGCCTTTCCCGCTTCCGCGACTGTTGATGCCAGGTGCAAACTGTCAACTGTCTACGCCAGGCGCCCGTTGTACATGGACAAAAGTGAAAGCTTTGCCGGTCAATGTGTGCTATTTGTAAGTGACAAAAATCTGTCGGTTCCGTATCAGAGGCCTGCAGAGCCCTACCAGGTGCCCCACTGCCAGCGTGCCATACCAGGTGCACCAGCATGGTTTGGGCAAGAGAAGGTGGCATTTTTGCAAGAAGGTGGCAAGTTGCACCAGCGTACCGTACCAGGTTCAGCGTACCGTACCCAGTGTACCCACCCGACTGTACCAAAAAAAAGGTAGCAATTTTTGGAAAAAAGGTAGCAATTAAGTTTCCCGAAAGCACAGTTTTACTGTGAATGTGCAGAGTTTGGTCCAGAACAAAAGGTAGCAATTGTTGCAAAAAAGTAGCATTTTTTCCGGTACAATTGGTTGGTTCGACTGGTACACTCGGCGCATGCATTCTTTGGAACAAGTGCCAGAAACAAGCAGTGCAGCCGGCAGGTATAACTGGGCACACCTGTCACGGCGCAACATTTCCGCAGCTGGTGTGGTGGTGCAGGTTTCAAAGCCACCAAGCTATTTTACGGTGCTGTACTCCGAACTGGCATTTTCTTAGAGCTTCAAATTCTTAATATCTAGACTCCAGAACTTTGAGGTCTGCGTCTACTGCACAAGGGCTCGCCGTTCATCGGTACCTCTTGCTCTTCTCAATGAACGGCCTTCAAAACGGGTGGCTCAACAACATGAAGAGCCAGCAAAAGGGATAGGTGCTCGAATTTAAGTTGCTCTTTAACCTGAACACATAAAAAGAATGTTGGAAGGGTAACCCTTGAACATTTGGCCAAATCTGAGAGCATACAGTCAGCATCCCTAGCATGACTGGGGCCGCGCCATCCGCACAGGGCGGTGGTTAAAAAAAACATTGACAGCCAGCATCATTGGCCACGTCCACGCACCAAATTTTACAAATCGAATGTGCACGAAGCGTGGCCCCTTGTGCCCGCAGCCGCGGCCAAACAAGGGATTACACTTCAATAGGTTGCTGTTCGTTAAATATGTGGCGCGTGCGCGGGGCCACGTGATGCTGGGTAGCTCGCTAGCTTGATGAAATGAACTGCCCCATTTGCTGTGCTGATGGTGCTGGTGGTACTGGAGATATTGGCTGTGCTTCAAGAGTTTACGCTTCAAATGGGGGTTGCTGTTGCTTATTCATATCCTTTCCGGCGTTTGCAGCTCCACCGAAGCTGCGAAGGGGCGCTGGCTGGCTGCATGCTGAACATGTGGCCAAACAAGGAGTTGCACTTTACTTGGGGCTGCCGCTGATTGAAAGCCTGATTTGCCGCACCAACGGTGCCAGTCAAATGCTGTCTTTCTGAAAGGTGTTTCTGTTTCAATCGTGATCTTGTTATTCTGCCCTGAACTGCGGAGACCACGGCCCAAGACCGAAGACGCTAGACTTTCTAGTTCTAAAACCCTGGGTCTCTGGCTCTCCAGACGCTGCAGGCTTTAGACTTCCCAGACCTTAGCCTTAGCTTGTGAGGGGTCATGACACATGACCAAGGTGCTTATTGAGGTACACACAAGCACAGAAGCCACGGTATACGTTTGACGTTGTGCAAAGGAACAGCTCCTGCAGTCCATGATGCAATTGGCACTGTGTGCTTGCTAAGTAAGGCGTGTGTCGCAAGGACAAGCTGCCGTTTTTGGGCAAACAGTGTCAGAAACGCTCCGCCACCAGGCCTAAACGCACACACACAAACACATTGGACAATGAGCAAACAACAGCCAATTCCGGTAAACACGAAGCAACTCGAAGAAGGTTCTGTGGCGCTGTACCAATCGCATGATTGCACCGTGCCAGTCGATACCCTTGCACTGTCCAGTCGTACCCTTGCTGCGCTACCAGTCGCACCCTTGCACTACCAGTCGTACGTGCGCCGTACCAGTCGTACCCCTGTACCGTACCAGCCGCGCCCTTGCGCAGCACCAGTTCTACCCTTGCGCCGTATCCGTACCGTACCAGTCGTACCCTTGCACCGTACCAGTCGTACCATTTTACCGTACCAGTCGTAGCCCTTGTGTCGTACCAGTCGTACCCTTGTACTGCACCAGTCATACCGTTGTACCGTACCAGTCGTACCATTGTACTGTACCAGTCGTACCATTGCACCGAAACAGTCGTTCCCTTGTGCCGTACCAGTCGTCCTTGTGCCGTTCCCACCAAAAGTGATCATCGCCCAGCGTTGGCAAGGGCCTCCAGAACATGACTCTTAAATTTCGCTAACTACCAATCGTATTCATCAGCCACCCAATGCAGTCACGTCCACTTTACTTAGTCTCCTGCCCGTTCCTACCACCTTTCACGCGCTCTAGATCTTTTTGGTTTCTGGCGCGCGCCATACTTACGTGGAGGCGAGCGTGGCGTTCTTCGTACGCATCCCAATTTGGGTTGCTTGTTTCTTTGGCAAAAGCAGCGCTTGGATCGCTTTGAAAGGATCCATTTCTCAGATAGTGAAAAGAGTGCCGTCCCTTTGCTTCCAATTTGATCCAGGCATGTGCCACGCCATGGCGTGTCTTGACCTACGCACATCGTTTCCAACAAGCTGCCATTGGTTTTGGTCCCCAGCCGCTTCCTGTTGCTCGTGAAACCGTTTCCAGGAGACTACTGGAGAGTTCTGTGTTTCTCGAACGTCGACTCTATTTGTTTGCATACTCATGTTCTTATTGCTACGCTTACGCTCTAGACCTTGCTCGTCTAATGGTTAATATCCGAAGTTTGTGCCGCGCTTCAGTTAAGTTGTGAACATGGGATGCCAATGTTGGTTTACGGTGTCCCTCTTGATTATGTTCAGCTGCATTTGCCGAACAGGCTTAACATGCGACAAAGTCCTGAGGCAGAGCGCATTGGTTGAAAAAACAGACAACTTTGATAGCTTTTAACGGAAGCGTGTCCAAACCAGCAATTGGAAATACCGCTCTTGAGAAAGGTGCTCAAAGTCGAATGCGCGCCGCCCCTCTGCTTCCAGTTTGATCTGAGAATGTTGAGTTGAGGTTCCTTGGTGCACACGTGTTTCCAACGAGCTGTCGAGTTTGCTCTTTGCTATTGCAGACGCTGACGCACCGCCCTTGAGTATTTGGGCTCGTTCCGCGGGTGAAAAGCCGGCAATTCCATACCGGAGCAATCGAAAAGTCAAAAGGTAAAAGTCAAGCAGTCAATTCGAACAGTTCAAGTCAAACAGCCAAAGAGCTGAAGCTTCAGAAAGTGGACCAGGTAGAACTATCAATCAAAAGCCATATTTTCAAAACGAGACAACTGCTCCTTCGTGTCGGTTCATCCGTGTGGTTGGGGGCCGGTTCCTTTTGATGTCGTTTCTGAGGGGCGTCCCGCACGAAGGCAAGCCGGGAGCGAGTATACTTTTGTTGCAGGGCGCCTTGCATAAGCCAATTCTGGCATCCCGTGTCCATGTTCAAGCTGGAGCCGATGATAGCTGTAAGGCGGAACCGACGCTGTGCGTCCACATCAGCACGGCACTTGTTGGAAATAGCCAGACGACGAGGCGCGAATAGAGCGCAAGCATCATGACAAGAAAATCGGTAGGAAACCGAAGCTCCTAAACCTATTCCAAGCCCTAACTTGATCCCTGAGCCTAGGCCTTGACTGAAGCCAAGACCGTATCCTAAGCCTTAAACTCAGACAGGAAACCAAACTCTAGCCCCCAACCTGAAACCTAGACCCATGCACCTACTTGAGCACTAAAAGAGGCCAATGCTTCGGCCAGGTGCTCGTCATATGACTTGGGTGCCTTCCAGCTGAGTTGGTTGACACCTTCAGCGTCACAAGCGTTGTAATCAACAGAAATGTCTTCTCCCGGGGTCTGCCGCTTAAATGTAATGTTGCACACGTTTGTAGGCTAGCAAACGGCGTCCTCAGCATCAACAGCGCTTTAGTCAAGGAACATGTGTCCCATTGACCAAAGGTAGATGCCAGACACCTTGTAGTCGAAGTTGGCCAACATTCCCAGTTTTCGCGTTCGCTTCCGCTACATACAGGCCGCTCATCCACAGCTCCTGTTTTCTCCCACCTGCAACTGCATTCCCCCCATCATTGTTGCAGTTGCAGCCTCGCCGGTGTCACTGGCCTTTGCGCCAGGCAAACCCAAAGCCACCAGTGCTAAATGTTTTTCATGTGCAGTTGACAGCGCTCAGCGGACGACCAAGACTTGAGGACACTCGGGATGCCTTTGCTTTGGAGGCAGCTCTTTGTGACGGCCCTGGTTTGTTTCCGTGCAGCTGCCAGCGATTGCAGCATCCATACACATAAGGCAATGCGAACGCAGTTGCAGGCGCCCCAGCAGACGCGGTTGTCAGCAGAGGCTTTCTGCGCGACACACACACACACATATATATATATATCATTCATTCATGCATTCATTCATTGTTTTGTTCTTTTGCATTCTCTTTCTCTTGTTCTTTCTCTTTCTCTAGTTCTAGCTCTCTTTCTCTCTGGCTCTCTCTCTCTCTCTCTCTCTCTCTCTCTCTTTCTGTCTTTCTTTCTGTCTTCATTGCTTTCTTAGTTACATTCTTTCTTTCTTTCTTTCTTTCTTTCTTTCTTTCTTTCTTTCTTTTCTTTTCTTTTCTTTTCTTTCTTTCTTTCTTTTCTTCCTTCCTTCCTTCCTTCCTTCCCTCCCTCCCTCCCTCCCTCCCTCCCTCCCTCCTTCCTTCCTTCCTTCCTTCCTTCCTTCCTTCCTTCCTTCCTTCCTTCCTTCCTTCCTTCCTTCCTTCCTTCCTTTCTTCTGCTGTATGCGTTTATTTCTTTATGTCTTTTTTTTCTTTCTTTGTTTTTTCTCCATTCTACTTTCTGACTTTGTTTGTTCCCCTTTTCTCTCTCTCTCTCTCACTCTCCCCTTTCTTTGTCTTCTGCATTTCTGTTTTGTCTTTCCTTCTTGCTCTTTTTCCCGCTTTCTTGTCTATTTTCTTTTTAAGCTTATGATTTTTGATGTGACTTCCTGTTTTTCATTCTGTTTTTTCTTTCTTTCTTTCTTTCTTTCTTTCTTTCTTTCTTCTTTCTCTCTCTCTCTCTTTCTTCTTTTTCTCTCTTCCTCTCTTCCTCTCTTCCTCTCTTTCTCTCTGTCTCCCTTTCTCTCTTGCTCTGTTGCTCTGTTGCTCTCTTGCTCTCTTGCTCTCTTGCCCTCTGTCTCTCGGTCTCTTGTTTTCTTGTTCTCTTGTTCTCTTGTCTCTTGCTTCTTGCCTTTGTTGCTCTGTTTCTCCTTTTGTTCTTTTGCTGTATCCGTTTTTCATTTGTTGATCTCATTCTCTCTTTCTCTTCTTCTCTTTGTCTTGATTTCTCTCTTTCTCCCTCTCTCTCTATGTCTTTCTCTTGCTCTCTCCTCTTTTTCTCTCCTCCTCTCTCTGTCTTTGTATCTTTCTCTCTCTCTCTCTCGCTCTCTTGTTTCTTCCCTCCTTTTCTCCCCCTCTCCGTTCTAAGCGTGGCCAAGATTTGCACCACTGGCGTTCCGGCCTTCGGCTTTAGCGGTCAGCTGCGCCCTCAGCATGGCTGCGATCTCATAAAGCGCTAGCAACCCTCACTCTTTGAAGCACTCTAAGGTGGGACAAGGGCAACCACCCAGAAAGCGCATCAAGCTCAGAAGTCTTTGGCTGTTGAAGTTCCCATTTCACCAGTGGCCCCGCAGCCTAGGTTGACCATTACGGGGTCAAAAATGCAGTGCATGCGTGGTGGCTGGCCTGAGATGCGCGCATGCCGTGCTTCAGCCAAAGGCGTGAAGTTGCAGCCTAGGTCGGCGAAAGGGCCACGTGCTTATTGCCATTAGAATCAACAGAGCGCATTGAGTGAAACGCGTCTCCTTGCTCCGTGCTTCTTAGACGTTTGCATTTCCAGGTCAGTGCCCAAGCGCCGCTTCGTGCTTATGTCTTCCATAGGCTTCGCGTGTTTTTTCCTTTCTTGGTGACCCGCCAGGGGCCCGCCACCCTGCAATTTAGATTGGCAGGTTGTCCTTTATGTTTGCGCAGTCTTCCTGGGAGGTGTTCGACGTCGGGACGGGTTTCCTTACAGCATCTTGAATGGTGGCGGCGTTCTCGATGCCAAGGATGGGCACGGTGCAGCTTGGTAGGTCATTGCGTGTTTGCCGGTGGCAGGCCAGAGGAGAGGCAGCAATAGCAGATTTGGCGGGAGCCTGGGACACGACACCTTGCCTCGAGCAAAGAGATTAAACTTTGCGGGTGCTCAGTGTTCCCCGGCTGTTTGTCTTCTTGCTGCCACAGCCATCTCCGGCAAACCTTGCTGCAGGCGAGGCAGCGTGGGTTTGCTTTTGCAATCGTGCGTCCTGGACAGTGAGAAGCCCAGCAAAGCCGCATGCCTGCCACTGGCAGGGGGTTCTGCTTGTTGCCGGTCGATCTTGCAGGCTCTTTGGCGGCCCATATGACAACAATCGCTACTTGGGCACTCTCTTCCAGTTGGACAAAGATCAGGACGTGTCTCATGTCGGTTGGTATCGTTCCGGCCAATTATCGCATGTACGCCGTTCTGGGCAGGACTCGTGTGCTGTGAAGCTGCAGCCCGGAGACGCTGCAGTGGGTGACACTTTGCCTCGCTACCCTGGTTGTCGTGGGTGAAGCCCTTTGTTTGGCATTCCATGGCAGGCGAAGCTCTTTAGCAGGAGTCCTCGTGAGATGTAGGCATCTTAGCCAGACCCATGGCTGTTTGAACCGTGGGCCGCCCGTGACCTTGTGCCAGTCCACATGCCTGACACAGATGCCATGCTTTACAAGCAGCTGATCGCCCAGGCTTGTTCTCAACCAACCCGGCTATGGAATTTTCAGCGGCAGCCTCAGAGGTGGAGTCATCCCATGTTCCTGAGGCGTTGGTCAGTGTTGATTGGTGGGCGGATTTGCTTTCTGCCTCGCAGCCTTCTCTGAGCTGATGAAGCTGATGTGTGGTTCTAGGACGTTTTAGGCTTTTCGGCCCTTGGTGCCTGTCAGGCGCATCATGGCACTCCTGGTGTTAAATGCAGGCAGCAGTTCACTGAAATATGCACTCTTCCAGACAGGCGGTGGAGCTTTACGACGTGTTCTGTGGGGCTTGGCTGAGGGCATCGGGACTGAGACGCAATGCAGAATCCGCGTGGCAGGGCCCATGCTTGAAGCTTGCGGCCTGCCAGCCTGCCACAGTGTGGCCTTGCCGAAT
>CAUJNA010003711.1:102231-107231 GCA_963377175.1 Effrenium voratum | reverse complement strand
GCCAAGCTGTGGGGAACATGGTCAGTGGAAAGATGTTCGACAAGTCTGAGTGAGACGGCAAAGAAGAGCCGTGGAGAAAGGCGGTCAATAGCGGCAGTTCAAAGCGAGCCAGCTGAATGGCTGTTGCTCGCGGCTTTGCTGTTCAATGCGTCCTGTGCAAGGTTTGTGCAACCCGTGGCCTCTGCATTTGAGGCCCTAAGTAACTACATAGGTTTAGCATGTCAAGCACACACTATGTCGGATGCTTGTCAGCTTCTTAGTATCTGTACGTGATGCAGGGTCAACACACCTACAACAAAAGCTTGGCGGCGTCTAAGCTTGGTCGTTGGGCCCCCCTACTCGTATGATTGCTCTGTCGCACAACACCAGTGAACATGCAGCCTCCGCACGTGCCCGCTTGGAAGCTACGGACCAGCTGCCAGCCATGTAACCATGGGTGATGTTCCTTCACTTGCTGATTTGCTGGGGCAGTTGGACCAAGAGGAGGCTCAAGATGGGCAGCTGCCTGGCCACCTCTAGACGTAGGAATGGAGAGGTGAGGACGTGATGATAGAAATCTCTCCAACTATTCCAAACAAATAATGAAGATAGGAAAGACACAGATTGTGCTTTGGATTGGTTAGCCTAAGGAATGTGCATAAATGCTTGTTCAACAGCATGACAGAATACAGGGTTGACCGTCCCCATTTGCTTAAGCCGTGTCCATTTGTTGCTGGAGTCCGTCTTTATTTGCTTACAGATACTTTATTTGAAAAGGCCGTCTGCATTTGCTTCTGGAGGCCGTCTCTATTTGCTTCTAAAGACCGTCCCTGTTTGCTCATAGAGACCAGTTTTCAGTTGCTCAAAGAGACCGTCTCTTTTGCCAGACCGTCTTTCGATGCTCTGAGAGACCGTTCCATTGCTTATGGCGACGCCCTCTATGCTATGGTCTATAGTATGTGCACAGAGAGATGGTCTCTGCAAGGAAATCGAGACAGCCCCTATAAGCAAATGGAGACGGTCATTTTCTTATCGTGACTTTGGCCCCTTTTTATCGTGGTTTTAGCCGCCCCTTCAGTTGTTTTTTTCCCGTCGCATCGCCTCACCCCTTTGCAACGCCTTTGATGTTTTGTTTCTATGTCGGAACTCATTTCGGGCGCAATGGACCTCAACGACATCCATGCTTGCAATCGCACAAAACAGGTTTTTCTCGCACAAATTATCCCTCTCCAACTGACGAACCACGGTGACTGTTCTCGAAGAGGATGAACCGACCTGTCCTGATTACTGGCCTGATCTAGAGGAGGTTTTCTCAGGAAATGATGGAGCCCCATCAAGCCATGATGCGAAATGATCCAATGACGATCCGCCGCTCAGTGCAGTAAACAGGGAGTCATGCCCCTTGTGTGTGCGATCTGCCGCACGCTGGACGCCATTTCATGCGGGGGGGGGGAGAGGGGGCGATGGTTCATTGGTGCGAAGAGCCCAACGAAGATCGCGCTAGAGGAATGTGACATCGACCGGGACGCAGGAGCGACGTACCGGCCATATGTTGTAGAAATTGGGCCGATTTCTGCCTGGCAATGTCAACTCCAAACAGAGTGCGCGGGGGGAACGGCTGTTGACCAACAAGTGCAGTCGGCTTGGCCAGGCAGCAACATTCAAGGCCAACAGCAGGCCTGTGGAGAGCGCATTGAAAAAAGCTGGCTGAGCAAAAGCTAGGAACAGGTGGCGTGACCAAACGATGCCTGACCATCGACAAACAAAGTAATGACATGTTGCCTTGGGCTCATGTAGTAGCAGTGTAGCGACACATGCTCCAGCTGCAGCAAAGTACTTCATAGTAGACTAGCCTACTTGGTATTGACAGACATTGACAGACAGACCAAATTTGCGAGTTTGAGCTGCCAAAGGTTTTTCGAGAAGTATGTTTGAAAACTATTTCGCCAAAGTGCACATGGCGTACTGCACGTGCGCTCAACAAGTCTGCGAACTTTGCTTGTCTGACAAGTTGCGTTGCTCGAGCATGAGCTGCCAATAACGCGCGTAAGGTTCAATTGGACAATAATGTGTTATTTTTTTTCCGCAGCCCCAATCGCAGGCATTACTGTGTTACAGTGTTACGCAATTACCCCCTACCATCAAGACCCCTGATTGTTCCGAGGTTAGTGGAAGACCATTCAAGACAAGAGGACGTTCCTTTGGTTGGCGATTTGGTGACGGCGCTTTTGAAGGCTTTGCCTGGTGAATTGGCATCGGCGATTGGTTTTTGTGGCATGTCGCTGGCGGTGCTTCCCATGCAACAGCGCGCCTTGGACAGGCCGCTTGGAACGGGCATGGAGTTCGACGACAGGCTAAGCCCGCAAAGCTTGCTCGCTGAGCTTCAGGCAAACGAGGCAGACCTGTCACGCAAGACAAGCAGTGAGGTGGCGCAGGAGATCTTGGCTTTGCAAGAATGGCGGCGGCAGATGTCAGCTCGGCTTCAAGTGTTGGAAAGGCACCTGGCCTGGAGCATGCTGGGGATCGAGCGCACGGATGACACAGCTGCAATAAGCAAGGCTTTTAAGCGTCGAGCACTGGAGTTACATCCAGACAAGGGCGGAGACCAGCAGCAATTCCAATTGCTTCAGGACATGAAGGCGCTTTTGATCCCTGACGCCCCGACAAAATCAAAGTCAGAAACTCAGGCTGCTGACGAAGGAGACTCCGACACTGATGACGAAATCGGTAACCTGCTGGAGCCACGCAAGGAAAGAATGCCAGAGACAGAGAAGCCAAGTACCGTGCCTACCATCTCACTTCGTAAGAAATTGCACCAGGCTACGCTGCTGGCATGGGGGCGTTTTCAAGAGTTGGGCATGCAGCTCGCCCAACATGAAAGTGACAAGAACGCACAGCGTGAAGTGCTCGGTGCGTTCGAGGCTTTTCTTTCGCAATTTGCCACGGAGCAACCAACAGGCACGGCGTTGCGTTTTGATCAATTCATCCAAAGAGGCTCCGAACTTGTGTGTGCAGCTACTTTGGTCGATGAAGGGGCCGCCCTTTCCGCAGTTGCTCACCTCACTCAGACTCATTCTGCACAAGATGATCGCTGGGGCCGACTGTGCCTAGGAAGCTTTTTTGTCTAGCTCGCAAAGAGGCATTCGAGGCACAAGCCTTGCCACCATGCCCTTGACACCGATCTTAGGCTGGAAGCCTTGCCAAAGCTGGCAGACAATGCGATGAGCTCAGAGGAGTCAACCTAGCGTACTGTAGCGTGCTGATGCAGTGCTAGTCAATTGACTCGAGCGTGACTTTGGATTCTTGATCGACTCGTATCGCTAGGTGTCATGGCTCTCAGATAGCCTATGGAAGCGTAACATTTTACATTTAAGCCCCAAACCCCAAGCCCTAAACAAAGAATTCCAAAGCCCCATTTTGTTCGCCACAGAGCTGATGAGTTTGGGGGGTTTTGCATGCTGTCCACGCTGAACTCAAACTAAGCCTAACACTAAAAGAGACTTGACCTAACACCCTGAACTCTAGCAACCCAGAAACCCCCCTTACCAAAAACACCCGTATCCCCAAGCCTCAAACAAATCCTGAAACTCCACTCTCAACACCCCAATCTCCAAAGTCCCTAAGCCCACCAACCCCTGAAAACTAAGCCCCTCAGCTTCAAACACCATCCCTAAACCTCAAGAAGCCCGGATCCCCAAGCGCCTGATCACCCAAAGCCAAAACTCCAAGGATCCGAAGCATCCCCAAAGCCTCGAACCCAAGCACCCAACACCCAAGCCTCATCCCAACACCCAAGACCGAAAATACAAAACCCTAAGCCCTGAAAGCCCCAAGCACCGAACCTCCAAGCCTTCCCTCAATCCCTAAATTATAATTTCCTAAAGCCCTAAAAACCAAAGCCCTAAATTCCTCAACGCTAACGCAAGCACGCCCTAGAATCCTAAACCTTCGAACTTCAGAAATCGTAACTCACATTGGACAAACAAATCAAAGCTGCACTGGGCAAATGTGCACAAACTGAATCTCCCAGAAATACATGTTCGCGGACCGGCGCCGAGCAACCGACCCATTTGGAGCAAAAGTCTAAGTTCACAGATTTATGTATATATATATATATACATATGTATGTTTGTGTTTGTGTTCATGTGCCGGTAAATACCAAAAGCAATGCATGCATATGTACATGCATATGCATACATGGATAAAGTGTTTTTCAGTTGCTTACAGATATAGACACGTATACATGCACATATATATATATATAGATAGACAGATGCGTGTGTGTGTGTGTGGGTCTAGACAGTTACCATGATCATTATTATCATCATTATCCGCGTCACTATGTGTATTGTTCATCATTGCGAAGGTCCAAAGGAAGTTCCGTTTTTCCAGCAACTCTTGATGGAACCATGCCGATGTGTGCTTATGCGTAGATAAGAATATTTGTTTGTATATACACATTCATAGCCACATGCAAGATGCCTAACATTGGAATGTTGCCGTAGATGAAATATTCACCGGGATCAGGGCGTGCCAAGGTGAAACAGTTCGCAGCGCTGGTCTCTACCAGCAGCAACCAGGCAAGCTCAAATGGAGAAGCTGCGGTGCATGTTGCCGGGAACGATCCGGAGAGACGCTTTGAGCAAAGTATGTTTTCCTACTTTAGCGCATTGAGCTTGTTTGCTGCAATGCTACGAAGCAACCGCTTTCTGAAGGAAGCTTAAGCACTGCTGCTGAATTGATCCAGCAGCTTGAGCACGCGGAGAAGAAACCAGCGACATGCCGGAATTTCAGCTTACATTCTTGCGTTCCTGGTATCGGCACACGAATATTATGTTGGCTCAGATGCAAACCCAGGACGGGCTTTGTGGCTACAACAAGCTGAACACAGAAGGCCAAAATGCAGAGCGACCTCATGCAGCTGGACGCTTGAGCTTGAATTTGAATTCTTTCTGTTTGATCACGAATCACGTCGTCTCCGGCTGTTCTTTTTTTCTGATGCTTGCCCCAGGCTGCGTTTG
>CAUJNA010003711.1:59731-92231 GCA_963377175.1 Effrenium voratum | reverse complement strand
GCCCACTGGGCAAGCCACATCAACAAGCAACATAGATTGATTACATAAGAGCATCCAGACTGGCATTGATCCTGAATGAATGTAAGGTTGGTTCCTCGCCAGACTGGCATGCGTCCAATCGTGGTGTCGTACCCACTCAAAGCTTAGCACACTCGAAGGGTTTTTCCGATGGCACGAGAGCGAGAGAGAGAGAGGAAGGGTTTTTCTAAGACTTCCGAGATGGCCTGGAGGAAGTGCAACGACGCTGACTGCAAGTTTGCTCATGGTGAGCAGGAGCTCCGAGTGCCTGCCCAAGCCTAGCTATATAATGAACACTGCATTGCAAGCCGCGATGCTCGCTTATTCTGATCGAGGCTTCTGACATTTGCTTTAAAACAGTGGCGTTCTTAGTTGCGCCTGGATAGCGCGCCCCTCAGCAGAGAGATCATTTGGGCTGTGCCAGGCCCTTTGCACTTGGTTCGAAAAGGGCAACTGCCAGAGCGGTTCCCAATGCCAGAGCCTCAGCCCAAGTGGACTTGCAGACGGAGCTTTGGCATCAGGCCGGTTTGCCCACGGGGTGCACCCGGCTCTCTTGTGCTTGCTTGTGCTTGCTTGTGCTTGCTTGTGCTTGCTTGTGCTTGCTTGTGCTTGCTTGTGCTTGCTTGTGCTTGCTTGGGCAGTCGCCTCGGGGTAACGTTGCCAGGAGGAAGAGCTTCGGGACGATCCTGATGCGAAGGAGATCAGATTAGATTGATGATGGTTTGATGTGATGAGCATCATGTCGTTCTTGTTGTTCCTCGTGTTGCGAGTTTGTGCCTGAAGCCGGCGCTGAAAAAGGCTTGCGAGTCTGCTTAGCTTCAGGCAGCGGCTGAGCTTGCACCTGAGAGTCCTGATTGGCGAATCCTGCGTAGCCTGCATGCGTATCAAAGGGACCTTTGGAATCTGATAGTCGCCCACTCGCATGGCCATTTGCAGAACTCGTCTATTGCTGCAGCATGCTTCCTTGAGGCGAGCGCGGAAGCGGCTTGCTGCAGAGGGCTTGGCATTTGTTTATCAAGAGCCAACTATGTGGCTGGTTTGTTGCGTGACAATTGCCATTTTGATAACTATGTGGCTGGCTTGTTGCATGACAAATGCCATGTTCGATTGCCTTTATGAACGAAGCTGGTGGCAAACTGGCCTTTGGAGTGTATCACAGCACATTCTACATGTTGTTGATGATGCGCCTGCCTTTGCGCTGCCATGTGGTTTGACGTTCGGTCCAAGCATTGGGATAGTGCAGCGTTCCAGGCACGGTCGGTGCCTGCCAATGTTCCGTGCATTTACCTGAGGCCTTGTTGGCCTCAGTTCTCCGATTCCAGGGAGTTAGTTGAGGGTTGTTTGTACCGGTGTCCTTTTGAGAAACATGAGCATGGCACGTGCATGAATGTCAGCTGGCGAAGGAGGAACAAAAAATACAGGCAGGCACACTGCCCCAGAGACCGAAGCTGTTAAGTTTTTTTGTTTGCAAGCTCCTCCTGGTGCGCTGCAGGGGATGGCGACCGAAGTCTCTCGAAAGAGGAAGCTGCCTGCACCTGCGGAGGAGCTACTGGTCACGCTGCTCTCGATGTTTGGGAAGTCAGTCATTGGCCCGGTAGGTTCAACATAAGACAAAGACAATGATGATAATGCAAGTGTGCGAGAGACAGAGGGAGAGAGAGAGAGAGAGCGCGAGACGCGTGCGATCCATCCGCAGGATCCGGGCCTTGGTGGGCTCTATGATTTTCTCCCACCCCCCGACCCGGAGAAAGACAAGGCACACAGCACGCACAGCAGCATGCTCAACGCTTGCCTGAAATTGGCCTGAATACGTCAGGCCACAGCTGCCAAAGCCAGAAAAACTGCGGAGCTGAACACCAAGCCCAAGCTTCCTCCAACAGACAGGCCAGCAATTTCCAGGAATGATCAGGACGTGTTCTTTCGCTCCTCAAGTTTGCTGCCAAGGACTCGTGTGATTTTCTTGGATGTCGACGGTGTCCTGCTTGCAGCGGGCAGCGTTGAGATGTGTGGCGCTCAAGCAACTGAGAAATCTGAGCAGACTGACCCTTGGAGCTCTACCCCAGCTGTTTAACGTGTATGTGGCGGGCACCTTCAGGATCTACATAGACGGCGTGATGCTGCCTGTGCGGGCGGCAAAAGAGGCTGACTTCAGCAGAGTCGCTCTCTCGAACTTGCGCTCCATAGTGCAGCAGCCTGATGCCCAGCAGAAGCAATCCGCAGAAGCCGCAGAAGTCGTTACTTCCGTTACTTGTTTTTTTGTGTTTTTTTTGCTTCCGCTGCTTCCGCTGCTTCCCAAGGACTGGCGCCACCATTGTTTTGTCGTCCGAGTGGCGGCGAAGGGAGGCACGGCAATGCTTGCAGTGCTTACAGTCACAAAGCAAAAGGCACTCGCAAGACTCTTAAGACAGTTGTGAAAGGAGATGAGAGACAACATCCGGAGAACCCTGGCGGCCCAGGACAAGCAGTGTGACAGCATGCAACAACGCTGACTTTGCTTGGTGATCACTGTCAGGACATTCCCGGCTTTCAAGACTCAACGCCAATTTTCCAGCCATCTGCAGAGCTGGTCAAGCAGAGACTGGATCAGGTGGGATGACAGGCTGTGCATGGCAGCCGTGGGACAGCGAGCAACGCTTGCCAAATTCGGGGGGTTTGTTTGGCAACCGTTGATCCCGTTGGCCAAGCATCGCTAGTCACCGGCACAACAAAACATTAAAAGCCACATGCAGTTTGTCTTGAGCGGCATTGCTGAGGCAATCATTTGGGCAGAGCGCCGTGCGCGTGAGATAGGCAGTTGGTTGAAGCAGCACAAAGAAGTCAAGGCCCGCCTGAGGAACCATTGCTTGAAGGCAAATGGCCCGAGAGCAAATGGGAATGGAGCGATAGCAGCGAATAGCCCAGTGCATTTGCGATTCCTGTCCAGGCATGGGCTGTCATCGACGACATCGATTTTAGCTGGGCTGACAGTGTGAAGGTTCAAGGAACTCCGCTCATCAAGCCGTGCGCTGAGAAGAGCCAAAAAGCATTACACGCGTTGAACTTGTGGAGAATCCAGTTCCTGCTTCTTGCATCCCAGGCACCGCTCAGTTCTGACCAACCCGAAGCACTGCATAACAGAGAAGGACGCATCGTCATGTTCCTTACAAAATAGCCAACGTGGGCTGCTTTCGCCTGCAAGGATGCAGATGAAGCTGTCCGGATCTTATTAAATCCTCCAGTCATCGCGCCAGGTGAGGAGGTGCGAACATGAATGTGCCACAAGCCTTGGGTGTTGCCTGAGCTGCCAGGCGGATGCCATTGCTGCTGCCAGATATTTGACGGACGAAGCATTGGCAAAGTGTGCAGGAGGAGGCTTGATGTGACCCTTCTGCTGGTCCCTGATGGCCACGTTTGCCTTGAGCACGCGAGCCTGAAATGGACTGAGAACCAGAGGTTCCTCGCTCATGAAACGAAGTGATGTTTCACCAGTAGAGGAACCAGTCAGCAGCGCTTTGTGCGTGAGCTTGGTGCGGTCATCTAGCCAAAAAACAGGTTGTCACGGCCGAAACAAATGCAGAAAAGCACGACCGGCTCGCAAGCTTTGCCCAATGCTGCAGCATTGGCATGGCCTTGGGTCTTGGAGACTGGTTGCGCCAAGCAACGTGCGGGTCAAAATTGAGCGCACTGGTGCCGCTGAGAGGTCCAGCAGTCATGGTGCTACTTGCTATTCTCCTGTCCTTTGCACCACCCATGGCCAAGGAAGGCTCAGAGGCTGTGCACTTAGCATGTAGATGGCCGTTTGACCCCCTCGCTTCAACTTCCCGCTTTCCTGTTGAGGATGCCGGCCGCTCAAAGAGGATGCGGACAACCTCGCCGCTTTGCCACCGCAAGGGCCGCAGAAGGGTACGAAGACATCCTTGTTGGATTTCAGAAACGGGTTTGACGTCTAGGCTGTGGATCAACCATTGCAACATCTTTGGGCCAGGCTCTCAGTTGCGTTGAGTTGGGAGACATGGACAAGCAATGATACGGGTTGCAACTGTTTTTTGATGTTACGAGCGGGGTGCAAAATACTTGTTTCGTCTCAGATTTGTGTGTGTGATCTTTGTGCCCTTTGCCTCTTGTGCTTCTTCTTCTGCTGCGTTTGATGATTATTTTGCTGCTACTGTACCCTCAGCTTTTCTTTGCCTCCTTGCTCTTTGCATGCCAGTCATTGTTGGATTGTTGGCCTTGCCGTTGTACTTGTTCGTCTTTGTCCCCTCGGGTAGTTGATCTGCGTGATGATCCTTGCCATGTTGGCATCCTTCCAAGTCTTTGGCATCAAACATGGTTGAGGCACGTGCGGCGCTAGAAGCCCACATGTTTGACACTTTCATCTTGTTTGAGCTGATGTTTTGTGTGTAAAATGCATTGACAAGTGTGAATACTTTTCTATTCCTACCAAAACTCGGCTGCATCATTGTGCGTCTTGCGCGAAGACCTTGAATCCCCAATCACCGCATCGCTACTGGCTAATGCAACCCACTGTCAGGTAAATTGAGTTGGCCCTTACTAGTTTGGCGGCCAAACTGCGTGGGTAGGTTGTTTCCCCTTGCGCGAATCGTAACAGCAGGGCGTCATGTACTTTCACTGCTGCCTCCTGCCTTAAAATAACAAACGTCAACCTTTGATGAAATGTGTTTACGTCGACCATAGTTGTCTTGCAAGAGTTTGCATGCAAGAGGTTGGAGATGGGGTTTGTGTTGCGAATGATAACGTGCCTGTCACAGCGACGGCCCAAGTGGCGAAGAAGGACAATTATGACTGTTTGCATGGCCTGGGTGGCACTTTGTGAAGTTTGCGTGTTGCAAAAGCAGAAGCGTTTGCACTCGTGGAGTTTTGAGGGTTCCACCACACCCATTTGTAGATGACGTGTGCTGCGAGCGCTTTTGTACCACGGGATCTCCACAAACTAATAGAAACTGTGATCCAGGGCTCCAACAAGCCGTGTTACCTTTAATTACGCTGACTAACTGTGCCACTCGGTTTGTTCCTTTTGACAAGTGAGGCAGCGGTCTCAAGGAGCGGCGTCACTTCAAACAGGGTCAGCACCATTACCTGTTTTGAAGTTACTCTTGCACCTGCCGAGGTTACACTGTGTGCCCGCTTTGCCGCTGCTGACGCGGCAGCTGGCCAGCCAATCTTGCCAATGAAGCATGGGCAGCAAGCATGCACGGAATCGTCTCACGAAGCAAACCTTTGAGTGTCACGGAGTGAGTGATTTATCAGTTTGGACGACAAAAAGAAACCCTGCGCTTGGCTAGTTTTAGAGCCAATGTTCGGCGCAAGTAGGTTGGCACAAGCACGGGCGTGCAGATGCAAGAGCTGCGCAGCTCAAGGCAACAAAATCTGTGGAAACACAGGCCATGCCACAAAGCCGGCTTGGTTTGCTTGCTAAGCTGCGGGCGCCATGACCGACAACAGGGAAGATGGCTCGGAGTGGAAGGTCCTAGATAAAGCCGGCGGGGCGCATGAGCCGATGATGATCAACTTGGAAGGCACCCGCGTCTTGAAGCAGCTGGAGGCAGACAGGCCAGGAAAGCGCGGGTTGGAAGGCATCCATTGTGCGGAAAGGATAGCAAGCTTCGTTGTATTGGGTTCTTCCGGAGTGTGTGGTTTGGAGTGGAGCGGAGTGGAGAGGAGCGGGGTGGAGCTGGAGTGGTGAGGTGAGGTCAGGTGAGTGAGAAACTCTGCGCTGCTTAGACAGGGCCATAGTCCTTTCGCATATAACGAACCACACAGTTTGGCGCCTGTCAGCCGCTGCTTTCGCAAACTTTACCCTTTTCGGAAATGGCCCGTGACATCGCCTCTTTTGCAGAATTCCCTTCTACTGCCACGCTCCTTGCCTCCTGCTTTCCAAACACCTTGACATTGCGCCTTGTCACCATTGGCAGCATTTCCACATGAGCCTTTGTGTTGGTGCTGCCCTTCGTTGTGACCTCATGTCAATTCGTCTTGAAGGCTGTTGTTTCGAGGGAGGCCAACGCAACGCACGGGGACTCACGCGCAGTCGTACGTTCCCCTTGACAATGCATGTCCTTTTCCAGCCAAGCAACCTCCACCTGCACCCCAGCTCGCTTGCGGTCCTGTTGGGTTTCCTCAGCACGTCCCTCAAGCCTTGATGCCTAATAAACAATTTGTGCGATGCAGTTTGTGCGGTTTCCAAGCGCCAATGCCTCAAGTAAAGTTGTTTGAATGTTCAATATGGCTTTCTGGATTCTGCAGCCTTCGCGACTCTCGCCCCTTGTTGGGTTTATGCTGCTGCGTTTTCAGAAGGGGTCCTTAGGAGTTGTGCTGACTGCAGCTGTTTGCCGCTGCCGTGCTCGTGACAGGACCCGAGAAGCTTTTGCGTACCAGGAGCTGAGCAAGACTGCGTTAGGTGCGTTCCTTTGCCCTTTCTATGGGGTCAAGAGGCTCAACGAGTCAGAGTACATGGAGCTCGGCAGTGCCTATGCAGGCATGCAAGGGCCCACAGCAACGATGGACATAAAAATTGGTAAGAAAACTTGGGAGGACGACGCGTCGCCAGCTAAAGTTGCCAAGGAGTCCAAGAAGTTTGACGAAGTGTATTCTCAGAGCAGTGCCATGGATGGTTTCCGTGTGGCAGGCATGAAGGCTGGTGCCTTGGTTCTAAACTCCGGCAACCTGAAGGCCCGCTTCAGCCTCAGGACGGAAGAGTTTGGTGGCTGGTTATTGCCAGCTTTTCTTGCTGGCCCTCCAGGATTTGGACCGTTGCCTGCGGGAAATGCTGGATTGTCCAAACCGGACAACCAAAACTGCGACATTGATAGGGTTGCGGCCGTGGAGATGTTACAAAAGATCAAGGCCATCAGTGCAGCAGCAGAGTCAGGTTTCAACGGGACTTTGCGAGCTTCCAGCCTACTGTTCACCAGAGAGATGCGACTAGGAGGAAGGTGGGCAATACATTTGATAGACTTGGCACATTACTCTCAGCCTTCGGAAAACGTTGGCATTCGCGATGACAATTTTTGTGACGGATTGAGGAACTTTGTCCAAATGTGGGAGATGTGGTGCAACGATAGGCCCGGCCAGTGGTGTCCTCCTCGGTTATGCTGCGGTGCGCGTAAGTGAGCCCACTCCGTGCATGCTTTGACATGGAAATTAGAGCCTGCTGATCGGCTGACAATGACCGTTCAAAATAAATCTGCAAGGGAAATCGTGGGAGTGACTAAGCAAGGAGTTGGGTGTTGATGCTTGAGACTCTTGTGGGTGGAGTGTCAATGAAAGAGAGGCAGCAAAGTTGCTTGCGAAATGACACTAAGTGTTGAGCACATTGGGAGCTTTTGGCAGCCGGTCAATTGGTGCATTGGATCATTAGAAAGTTTGGTTGATTCACTTGCTTGAGTTTTCTTTATGGCAAGGCTCTGCCTGTTTTGAACTTCAGCCAGGGTGCGGGTTGAGTTGGTATCGTGTTGATTCTGGAATGGCTTCGCTTGCTGGCATGTTGGTCTGAATCAAAGTGGGTTTATGTATGAATGCTGATAGGTTTAAGGTTGGTTGGATGTTTGGCAACTCTTTGGGTTTGTTCAGCAGTGTATGGGCCAATGTCATGTTGTCAGCTTGTCGCACGGTTTGGGCTGGTTGGTTGCTCCAGGGCACCAAGCCAGCCAAAACAAATAACTCGTCGACACGCCTTTCGCCAATCACACACCCAGTGAGTCCCGAAATCAAAATAGTACTGCGGCAAACCTTACCTACAAATTATGTCAACAAGTATCATGCTGATCCAAATGCAGATCCATCCAAAGAGATCATGGGTCATGTGCAGAGTCCAATCGCCGCCATTGTTTTGTCAAGGAAAATAGCCCGCTTGCATAATGTTTAATCATGATAGTGTCCAAGTTGTCGCTCCCAGGCATGGCAATCAGAGTTTCATGCTCCTCAGCCCACTCCAACACATGTCTCAGCTCCTTCTTCAGGGAGGTCAGATAACATCCTCCATGGCCAACCGACTGGCAATGCCGACAGAAGCAACCTTCTTGGGGTCAAGTGTCTTGCGCGGGCTCTCGAGACCCCAAAAGTTCACCAGATACTTGCGTGGGGCTATGTGAGTTGTTCAGAACGTTCGGCCCCAGAAGTTCTGTGGCACCATCACGCTTCACACGGATGCTGACTTTGCAGGGTGCTTTCTGACACGAATGAGCACCGCCGGCGTGTGGTGAAACACTCTTGCAACTTGCAGTCCGCAACAAGTCTATCACCTGGAGAATCAGCGTACTACGCCATAGTGACAACCGTGGCAAATGGATTTGCGACTCAGGCATTAATGTCCCACAAAGCGTATAGCGCTGCAACAGGCAAGGCTTGGGAAAATCCGGATTCAAGAGCGCGACCCACGCAGAGGGACCATGGGTCATGTGCAGAGACCCCACTGTTTCGGCTCAAGGAAAACATCGCCCGCAAAACGTGTAATCACATACAGATTAATGCAATAAATGAATGATTGCATGTTATATATAACAATTGTAAAGCAAAATGCATATTGCAAAATAAGCATCTGTTTTGAATATAGTGTTTTTTTTGTGTAGACGGTTTTTGCTTGGCTTGCATATCGGGGAAATGATTGATAATACTTGGTTTTTTCATGTGTGTGTTTGCATTTGGTTTGTTTGTTTGTTTGTTTCATGGTTTAGAAAAAGGAGTTGGGAAATGATAATTATTATTACAAAAATGTAAAAATTATATTTAAACATGCAGTTTTTATATAATGCTTAATAATTATGTTTGTAAGTATTTGGCTTAACATTTGTTTATATATGGTTTTTAAATTCTGAATACAAAGGAGGAATCTTATAGAATATTTATTAAAGCTTTATATGTTATGACAAAAATAGTTTTTAATAAATAAGAAATATTTTGGATATGGAGAAAAATAGGTTTGTTTTGTCTTTTTTGCATTATAATGATATATATATATATATATTTTTATATATAGTTTATAAAAATATGGTTAAACATACTATATTTTAGTTATAGAAACATTTTATTGAATTATTTAATTTATATTTAAAATTAACATATATATATATATAAGTATTTGATATTTGTTGTTATTATATATAAATTTGTTAAAACAAGTTGAAAAATGTTATATAAATTAACATTTTAAAATTAATTTAAATAGAAGATAAATATATTGTATAAATGGTGTAGATAATGAAGGAAAAGAGGCATATTATATTTGTATGTATAACCTTAAAATATGCAATTGGTAGTCCAGGATGCCGATTTTCCTCATGCCGGGTTCTATTGCGGGCCTGGTCAAAACGCTTTGGGCTCATAACCTACGCGCGCTGCGCCGCGCGAGTTGTTTCCTTGAGCCAATGTTTGAAGTGCGATCGTGTTGTTTACTGCGGATTCACAATTGGATAGGGTTAGAGCTGTAGTGTTTGTTTTAAGACTAGTATTGATTATATCGGGGCTTCGGGGTAAAGAGAAATGTCGAATTGTATTCGGTTATAAGTTGTATAGTGTTTTTACAATATAAAATTGAGAGAATAATTGGGTTCGTTTGAGGAATCTTTTTCTAATGTAGTATATGTCACGCGGCCGGCATGGGTATTGTGGTGGCCGAGCTGGAGGGGGAGGTTGCCATAATTGGTGAGGAGGCGCGAGGTCTTAGGTAGGAGCCAGAGACCTAGGGCTGAGGCGGAGCTCCGGAAGGATTAATGGTTGGGGGTCCTCAACAGGGAGACCAAGATGGGTGGCAACATGCAGAGACGCTGAGTAGCGCCAGGTTGGGGTTCTGAAGGCGCGCAAAACGGAGCTTGCAGGAGGACGTGGAGAAGGAGATCAAGCCAAGACGGTCACTTTAGGCCTCCGATGATTGTCTGGTAAATTGTCGGTGTCACTGGAGGTCAAGTGCCACCCTGGTGTGCGAAGGGCCTCCTGCCAGCAAGGGTGGGGCCTCCTTTGTCTTCGTTTAGCGCTTGCTTGGCGGGAGTCTGCTTCGGCAAGGTGGTCCTTGTCTCATCGGGGTCTGACTGCGTTTGAAAGATTTTAGGATGAGTTGTCGAGTTGGCATGGAGAAGGGGGGCGTCGAGATCGAACGAGGTCACCGTATCCACCTCCGTATCCAAGGACGCTAGAGAGAAGGAGAATTCCGGGTGGTACAGAAATCCCTTGGGGCGCGCTACCCCGTTCCAAAGGTGAATGGTAACACAGTTCCTGGAGGTGCTTGCAGCGGCTAGGTAATGGAGGACATGGAGTTGAAGTTGGCGATGCCGGACCGTTCATCATTACTGAGGGCATTGGATGGAATGACCAGTACGCATGGAAGCAGTAGGTCGAGCTGAGGTCGCCGGAGAATTCGGGTTCCTAACGCCTTTGTGATGTTGGTGGACATGTTGGGGCCGACGAAGAAAGGGGTGGACTAAGACGGAGCCAAGGCGACGTATGCGGCTGTCACGGTCCTCACGCTCCCGATCGGTGAAGAAATCCACGATGGGGAACTACTGGTCATGCTGGTGGAAGAGGATGATAGACGTGGATGAAGTTGGAGGTGTGGGTCGAGGCTTATAGCTTGACGGGGGAGATGGATAAGAGGGCGAGGAGCTAGGGAGAGGTTTTTTTTGCTGAGCAGGATCGGCGTCCAGCTTCGGGGGAGGACGGTCAGGTAGAGGCGGAAACAAGCGGAGGAGGAGACGCGAAAATTGCAGGAGCTGATTAAGGACTTGGGAGATGCGGCGGTTCGTAATCTGACGTTTGTTATTCCGATCAAGTCTCGGAACGGAATCGGGATGTGATTTTGCAGGTGGTCGCGGAGTGCTACAGGTTTCTGCGGGTGCACGCGGACAAAACGAGGGAGTTTACCTACACGGAATTGCGAACATGGACTGCGGAACGGAATCTGTGGCACACGACGACGGCAGGTGGACCTTGTTGAGGTAGGCGTGATTAACAGGAGGGTGAAGGTATTGCTGGAGGCAAGCGGGGCATTAAAGGAGAGATGGCCAAGTTTGAGCCGGCGTAGGCATGGGGGCCGTCAAAGGATATGGCATAGGGCTATTACGTGGAGTGCGAGGCTGGTTGCTTTGTGCGGGCATCTGCGGTGACGGTTACTGTTTCGGAGCAGGTGGTAGAGGAGGAGCAACAAGTTCGAAGCCGTCTGCGTGGTAAGTCTTAGGCGCCGGCCTGGGCGGCCGGGGGGGGGGGGGCTACGGTTGGAGAAGTTGGAGAGGCACTAGCGGAAGCATAAGCAGCTCCAGCACTAGATGCGGCTCCAGCACTAGTAGTTCCGGCACCAGGAATCAGCGCAAAGGCGATTGAGGAGCATGGGGGCATGATCGAGGCAGAGATGGTGATTGGTCCAAGCGCCTAGCGTAGGGTCGGGTGGCTCACACCTCTGAGCCGGGAGAGATAGGCCCATGAGGTAGTAAAGGAGTGGGAAGAGGAGTAGTTACATTGGTATGGGAACTTGAAAAGAGTAAGGAGTTATTTGGGGAACCAGTGGAGAAGTCGTAGCTGGAGTGGACTAAGAAGATCGCCAAGGATGGCGGAAAGCTGGAAGAGTTATTAAAGCTGTCTAGAGGTTAGAAGAAGAGGAGTTCCTGCAAAACGACTCCGCTGGAAACGATTAGAAGAGAGTTGGATTTGTGCAAGGAGGCCATTGCGGAGGAGTGTGCGTCGCTCACGTCTGAGACGTAGGCGATTAAGCCGATGTCGGCGGTAGAAGCGGAGGAGCTCATGAAACATGCGGAGGTCGACGTGGCGGTGTTTTCATTAGGAAGGTAGGATGAAGAAAGGTGCGCGTTGTGGTATGTGGGAACTAATTGACGGGGAAGGAGACGAAGGAGGAGGTGTTCGCTGGTGGAGTTGATAGTATAGCGTGGCGTGCTACTCTTCGCAAGGCAGCGTATGAGGGGGAACCCTTTTTTCTCACCCTCTAAGCCTTTTTTTCTAACCCTCCCTGTTTTTTTTTTCAACCCTTCACCTTTTCTCCTTCGCGGTTAGGCAAGACAGAGTGGGCCAAGAGTGTTTTCCGCCGACCTTTGGAATTGAAGATTGGCGCTTTGGAGTTCTTTCCTGATAGTATGCGGCAGTTCAGGCGAGGGTTTCATGACGGCCTGATCCTAGACGATGTCACAGATCTTCAATTGATCGTTGCTCACCAAGAGAAATTACAGGGGAAATGTGATTGTTGGGTGGAGTTTGGATCGACTGCCGGAGGCACGTGCGCTTACTAACGCGACTTCTTTGGCGTTCTAGTCGTTGCAACTGTGAACTTTTCCACAAACAATTTGCAATATCTCGAATCTTATGACTGGTTGGCCAACCCTGGAAACAGGGTTTTGGTGCAGTTGCCTGCTAATTCGGCATTCTGAATATCGTCGAAGAAAAGACCTTCTCCCCTTTCTTTCTGACCCTCTACCTCGGTCGATTTTCCTTTTAACCCTCAATTTCTTTTTGCCAACCCTGTGGCCGAAGCCTGCGCCAACTGCGCTAGGCAACGGTTTAGGGTTGGGTTGGTTTAGGAGTGGTTTTGGATTTACGGTTGGTGGGGGTTGGTGGGTTTAGGGTTGGTTTCGGATGGGAAGGGTGGATTTACGGTTTGATTAGGGTCGGTTTTGTGTTGGTTTAGGTCGGGCGATCTTGGATTTAAGGCTAGTTTAGGGTGGGGTTAGGTTTAGGTTAGGGCAAGTTTGTGGTTGGTTTAAGTTTAGGGTTGGCTTCGAGTACGTTTGTGGTGGGTTTAAAATTGTATGAGGGTGGGGTCTATAGTGGGCTTTTGATTGGTTTCGGGTTGGTTTCGGATGGATTTGGGGTTTGTGGTGTAGAATGAGTTTAGGGTGAGGTTGGGTTGCCATTAAGGTTGGATTTGCATGGTGTTGGGTTTAGTGTTGGCCTAAAATCTGTTTGGGGGTCGGCTTTGGGTGTAGGGCTGGGTTAGGTTGCTTTAGAGCAGGATTTTGGTGGATTTGTGTTTCGTTTAGGTGGTCTAGAGTAAGGTTTGCGGTGGCTGTAGGATTGGCTCAGGTTGGTGTAGGGTTGGTTTAGGGCGGGTTTGCGGTTTGTTTGTGTTTAGGTTGGCGTTGGGTTTGCGCTCGGGGAGGCTTGGGGTCGGGTTGATTTGGGTGGCATTGCAGGTGGACTTCGGGTTTTGAAGGGTATGTTGCTCGTAAGGGTAAAAAAAGAAAACAAAATCTATTTGGAGGGTGTAAAAAGAAAAGAAATTTATATACGAATAATGGAAAATAGGAATTATAAAAATGAAAACATATATTGAATTGGATCTCCTTTAAAATATTCGGTTTAAGTTTTGTTTTACTATCTATATTAAATTATTTGCTATGATTCTCGATATTTTAAATTGGCATAAACAATATATCCGACCTTATGCGAATCGATACCTAAAACAAAATGTTAAAAGCTATTTATGCTTCTGGAATATTATTTGTTCTCCTATCCTCTTTTTCTTTGTTTCTTTAATTAATTTAACTTTTACCACCGATATTTCCGAATTTTTCACCTCTAGATACTTTCCCTCTATAGCACGAATATATACTAATTAACCTTACATTGCCCTTAAGCGGAAGAATTATAAGTTCCGCCTTACTAACCAGCCATTTAAAATTTACCATAACTTTATCCCAATCGCAATTCCAATTTTTAAAACTTGTATTTAACCCATACAACGCCTTAAACACTAATTAACATTCTCTTTCCCTTATAATTCCGGCCTACTCGAAAATCTTAAGCGAAACAACCACTAACAATTTCTATCTGAGATAGCGAAATGGATTTTTTCATTTTATGAAACAGAAAAAGTGAAGATTTAGATAGGTATGATTTTTATGGAAATTAAAAATGTTAAAGAATGATTTTGGGGAATAATGTGGCGATTATTGGTGTTATTATTGTTCCGGCTTATGTGCGGCGGTCGAGACATTTGAAGTATAGGATTTGGAAATTGATGGATTTTATTGAGGAGGAGGATTGGAGTTTGAGGCATCTATTAGGGATTCTTCTAGCGGCGGATGGATTCACGAAGCTATTGGCTAGATTTAGTTCGAGAAATATAGGAAGGGAGTGGGCTTGAACATCCTGGAGAATAAGAAGATTAAGAAAGCGATCGAGCAAATTCGTAGGCGATCGGAGCCGTGGGATGGTTGTTGGTGAGTAAGTTGAAGGCGGTGGTCGGTATGTTTAGTTTGGTTTTATGTAGATGGCTGAGGATGAAATAGAGATTAGGATGTAATTCCTGTGGAGTTGATCCTTACTATGGTGGTGGTTTTGGACATAACCATGGTGGTGGTTTTGGACATAAACACCAACCAACCTTCCCTCGACACCACCTTGATTTGTGGCGCCAAGGATAACAGGATCCCAAGAGCTCCTGCAAAGTCGGTTCATCTTCTCTTTACCTTGTATTATTTTCTGGGCTTGCGGCCTCTAGCCGGCTACGCCTCTTTGAAGTTATACCACGTCGTGTCATGTTTTTGTGTGAGAAAAACGTATCCTGTGCCTACAAAATGCTGTAAGTACCGCCCGAAACTGCTGTGCTAAGCGTTGGGCTGTTCTATCCGTTTTGCTTTTGCTGTGGCTGGCTCGCGCTACGCGGTCCTTGCTTTTTTCCCGTTGGTTTTCGGGCCTTCTGGCGTGCGCGTCGCGCATGCCCCCAGCCACAAAACGCTGCTACTTACGGTGTTTTGTTGCATTTGCGTTTCCGGGCTGGCTTACGGGCTGTTCTTTTTGGGCTGCTGTTTCTGGGGCTCTGGCGCGCGCGCGCGCGCGCGACCCCATGTCAGCCCCGGCATCATCTGGGGTTGGAGTGGGCAACCATGCATAACTTAACCAGCCATATCATAAGCGAGGGCCCAGCATCGCCGGCATGCCCGGCAGCGCTTGGCGCCAAAATGCGCAAAAATGACCTCGCTTATATCCCTCCGACACCTTCTAAAAACATGGGTTGAAATGTTTTTTGGAAGGAAGTCTTGCAGGTCCAACCCTAGACCCTGATGATGGTAGCCACATGGCCTAAACCCTGCACATACACGATGTTTCGCGAGGGTTTCCCACAGCAAGCAAAGTCCGAGCTGGTGATGGGCGGAGGCAGCCCCTATAGCTAAAGCTAGCAGGCGAATGGCCTAGAGCCACGTAAAAACCACGTGTTTTTAACGTCGCGGATCTGGCAAGAGCCCGGTGAAGGCATCTTCTGCGTTCGTGCCCATCAAAAAGCCTGGAAAACGTAGGGGTCTGCCAAAAACACTTGGTTTCTTCTATTTGTTTACGAAAAACCCTGCTAGAAATCGGGCCGTGGAGAATTGAGCCCTGCCTGCTAGGCAGGTGCCTTGAATCCATAGAAAATTATTGAAAACGCAGTGATTATCCTGCCAAAAGTCGAGTTCGGCCAGAGCTGCTAGGCAGGTTGCCACATTTTCCATGTTTGCACCCGCCAAAATGTTCCCGAAAGCGGAGCCCTGGATAAGTTATATAGAGCCAAGTTACATAGAGCCAAGTTGTATAGAGCTAAGTTACATAGAGCCAAATTACATAGAGCCAAGTTACATAGAGCCAAATTACATAGAGCCAAGTTACATAGAGCCAAGTTACATAGAGCTAAGTTACATAGAGCCAAGGTTAGGTAGAGCTTGGAGCTTCGGCGTTAGCAGCTATGTAAGTTAGTTTAGGTTTCTAAGGCGCCGGGGCGGGAGTTTGATCGTCGTTTAGGATTGCGACTCTCTGCGGAGATTCGCGTGGTCGAGGTTCAAAAACTGAGGACTTGTTACAATTTCTGCGGTGCGCGCGCGACCCTTTGCGGAGATTCGCGTGGTCGAGGTTTAAAAACTGAAGAATTTTTACGATTTTTAGCATGCGCGCGCGACTCTCTACGGAGATTCGCGTGGTCGAGGTTCAAACACTGAGGTTTCTTTTTCGATTTTTAGCATGCGCGCGCGACCCTCTACGGAGATTCGCGTGGTCGAGATTCAAAAACTGAGGACTTGTTACGATTTTTCGTATGCGCGCGCGACCCTCTGCGGAGATTCGCATGGTCGAAGTGCAAAAACTGAGGACTTTTTACGATTTCTGCGGTGCGCGCGCGACCCTCTGCGGAGGTTTGCGTGGTCGAGGTTTAAAAATTGAGGACTTTTTACGATTTCTGCTGGCCCCGCGCATCTACGGAGATTCGCGTGGTCGAGGTTCAAAAACTGAGGACTTTTTACGATTTCTGCGGTGCGCGCGCGACCCTCTGCGGAGATTCAGATTCGCGTGGTCGAGGTTGAAAAACTGAGGACTTTTTACGATTTCTGCGGTGCGCGCGCGACCCTCTGCAAAGATTCAGATTCGCAAAGATTCAGATTCGCGTGGTCGAGGTTTAAAAGCTGGATGTTTTACGATTTCTGCGGTGCGCGCGCGCCCCTCTGCGGAGATTGTGCGCGTCGAAGCGCTCTCGCTGTGGCGGCCGTGCGAATTTGTCTTAGTCTCGGCAAACCCTCTACTGTGGCGCCGTGCAATATTCTTGCTCGCGAAACGGCCTTTGGAAGTTGTCTCGTGGTTTGCGCGCTTGCTTTCGTAATCCCATGGTCGCGGGTTGATTCTACCCTGGTCCGGGGCAGCTCCGGCTTGAAAATCGCAGCTTTTAAGTGCAAACGTAGTATGCGGAGCGTGTTCCTGCAGCTCCGGCTAGAAAATCGTAACCTTTAAGTACAGATATAGTGCGCGGAGCGTGCTCCCGCAGCTTAAGCTGGAAAATCGCAACTTTTAAGTGCAAACGTAGTACGCGGAGCATATCCCCGTAGCTCCGGCTTGAAAATCGTAACTTTAAGTCAAACGTAGTACGTGGAGCGTGCTTGCTCCGCGTGGAAAATCGCAATTTTTAAGTACAGACGTAGTGTGCGGAGCGTGCTCCCGTAGCTCAGGCTGGAAAATCGCATTTTTTCAGTGCAAACGTAATATGCGGAGCACACCCTCGCAGCTCTGGCTGGAGAATCGCAACTTTTAAGTACAAATATAGTACGTGGAGCACAGCCCCGTAGCTCCGGCAGCACTTGCGCAGAGCAACTTGCGCAAGGCTCTGAGGAAGTTGCTCTGCGCAAGGGCTTTGCGCCAGTTGTTCCGTGCAAGCGCTTTGCGTATGTGCTCTATGCAAGTCGGTCTGTGCAAGTTGCTCTGCGCAAGTGCTTTGTGCAATTGCTCTGTGCAAGTTGCTCTGCGCAAACTGCTCGCGCAAGTGACTCTGCGCACAGAGCAGGCGCAGAGCAACTTGCACAGACCAACTTGCGCAGAGCACATGCGCAAAGCGCTTGCGCGGAGCAATTGGCGCAGAGCACTTGCATGGAGCAACTTGCTCAGAGCACTTGCGCAGAGCAACTTGCACAGAGCACTTGCGCACAGCAGCTTGCAGAGAGCAACTTGCGCGCAGCAGCCTGGAACAATGCAGCTTGCGCAGACCACTTTCGTGAGAAATCGCGCGGCGCAGTTCGAGAGGAAAGTAGGATGATGATATAGCTCTTATGTGACTATATACACTGAGCATCGCCGCGCGCAGACACGCTCGCCGCAGCGATGTAAAAAAAGGTGTCTCCGCAGTTGGATGAGCACCTGTGGAAAAATGCTTTCGGGCCAATCGTCCTCTAGTTTTCCACGTTTTCGGCAAACTTGGCCCGGCTTCGGGGATAATATTCCCAGGGGGTAAACCGGGGTGGGTCGGCGGCAGGGACGCAGCCCTCATAAATCTTTCGCTTCAAAGAAAGGGAAAGGCTCGCCTGCCCGGCGCCGGATTTAAGGGCTTACGCCTGACAGCCGGGCGCCGGCAGACAAAAAGCATGGGATAACGCAGGGTCTGCCAGCAAGTTAAACCCAAGGCTTTCCGATGCGTGCAGGCGTGGCTTCTGGAAAAGTCTGCCGCATGGGTGGACGAGGACGCTCCCTGCCTTGCGGCTGCTCTGATCCCAGCGGCCACCAAGCGGCCTTGCGAGAATGCGCTGCTTGAGGCTGAGCGCTCGTGCCAGCGCGCCCGTATCGAGCTCCTCAATAAGCAGCTGCTCGACGAGGAAGCGGAAGTTCGACATCATGAGAGAGGTGAGGGGCGTCTCTGCGGCGCTCCCAGCGGGTAGAGCTTGCCCTGCGCTGGTTTGAGCTGATAATGGAACGGGAAGTGGGACGCGTGGGACGCGATCCTGGATCACAGAAAGGCCCGCTCCAGAGATGTCAGACATGAGGTGCCACTGCCCCCGCCGGCCCGCTCCGGCTGTTAGGCGACGTAACATGGCCTTCTTGATGGTGCGGATGGTGCGCTCTGCAAAGTAGGCATGGCCCTTGGTTACCTGCTTTTCGATTCCTTTTGAGACTCTGTGTTTCTTCTACTTGTCCGACAGTTCCGTCTGCCACTCACCAAGCTTCTTTATGTCGGGTGGGCGGGGGAAGGAAGCACGCCGCTAAAAGCATGGAGTTTCCACGTGTTTGTAAGATCGCGCGTCCTTGAATCCATACAAAGCATTAAAAACACATGGTTTTTCTACTTGTTTTTGGTATGGCTCATCGAAAATCCTGCTAAACATCTTGAGGCCTGCCTGCTAGGCAGGTTTCTATATTTTCCACGTTGGCATCCGCCGAAACTTTAAAGAACGCTGTGTGTTTCCACGTTTTCAGCAAAATTGGCCCGACTTAGGGGGCAATATCCCTAGCATCCCCCATATTACCAGCAGAACCGCTATGGATGCGGATGATGTAGGGGATATGCTCAAAAAGTCGTTAAAAATCGTTTGAACAAAAATCGTAAATCCTTCGCCCCTTAGTAAGTGAAGGCGCAGCCTCCGTCGACACGGGGGTGAACCGGGGGTGGGGATGAACACAGGGTGGATCGGCGGCAGGGGGTGCGTCCCTGATAAACCTTCAGCTTTAAGGGAGCCAAAGGCTTTGGAAAGCGCAGGCTTGCCTGCCCGGCGCCCAGATTTAAGGGCTTACGCCTGACAGCCGAGCGCCGGCAGACAAAAAGCATGGGACAACGCAGGGTTTGCCAGCAAGTTTAAAGCACTTCTAGAAATGCCACTAAACACATGGATCTTCCACGTGTTTTCATGATTTCCGCAACCACGCGGCCTTGAATCCACACAACAGTATCAAAAACACATGGTTTTCTCTACTTGTTTATAAAAAGCCATGCCAGAAATCGGGCTTGGCCGGGGAGAGTTGAGCCTAGGTGTCCATATTTTCCATGCCTTAAATTTATATAGAACTATCAAAAACACCGTGATTTTTGCATGGTTCACCGAAAATCCTGCGAAAAATTGGCCCGACTTAGGGGATAACATCCCCAGTATTCCCCGTATCACCGGCAGTATCCACATCAATGTCCGCGGATACGAATGATATAGGGGATATGTTCAAAATCGCCTGAACAAATCCTCAAATCCTTTGCCTATAGCGTGAAGACGTAGCCTCCGTCGACACGGAGTGAACCGGGGGTGAACCGGGGTGGGTCGGCGGCAGGGGGCGTTTCAAGGGACCCGAAGGGCTCCGGGGAAAGCGCCGGCTCGCTTGCCCGACGCCCGGATTTAAGGGCTTGCGCCTGACAGCCGGGCGCCGGGATGCGAAGTTTGCATTCCCGGACCGTTTGTTAAGGCCCAAAACCGCGTAAAAACCACGTGTTTAACGTCGTGGAACTCCTAAGGAGACCATTTGGTAAGAGACCGGTGAAGGCCGATTTTTGTCAAGGGTCTGCCAGCAAATTCGAAGTACCTTCTAGAAACGCTACTAAAAGCGTAAATTGTCCACGGTTTTCATGATTTCCGCAACAATACGTCCTTGAATCCATTCAAAGCTATCAAAAAATATCGTGATTTTTGTCTACTTGTTCGTCGAAAACCCTGCCAGAAATCGGGCTCGGCCGGGGAGAGTTGAGCCTTGTTTGCTAAGCAGGTCCACATTTTCCATGTTTGCGCCTGGCCTTGAATCTAGACAAAACTATTAAAAAACACAGTGATTTGTTTTTCCATGTGTTCGGCCAAATTGGTCCGACTTAACATCCCCCGCATCACCGGCATTATCCGTATTAATGTCCGCCATGGATGCGGATATCGAGACTATTCATTTGTAAAAAATGCGCTGTGGAAACTTGGGCAGGAAAACCATGTTGGGGGACTGCGACGGCGCCTTTTTAATTTTAGCAGCGCGATTTGCATTGTTGTTGGCTTTGTGGGCGCTGGCTTTGCCTCCCCTATTTCGGGGGGATTCCAGGCTTTTGTTATGAGGAGACGAAACTTGGCGCGTTTCTTTGTATTCTGCATTATTCTGAAGGGCGAAACTCTCGCGATTTTTTTCGGAGTTTGTGATCTGCGCTGCGTGGTTGGGCAGGTGCGGGTTGTGATTGCACATCTTTTTCATTTTCGCAGAACGGGTCTGCATTTTGTATTGTGGTTGGTTTTGGGGGTAAAGCAGTTTTTCTTAAGTTGTTGGTGAAATATTGTGGATAAGTGGGTGATTTGTGGGGGGGGGGGAAGCTTGGCCAGAAACAATGTGATCATAATCACTATTAATAATCATCATCAATCATCCCCAAGATCGGTATGCTTAAGGACTACGGGCTTCACGGACGCGGTCCCAGAACGTACCTCCCCCCAATTATCATCATCATCATGTTCATCACCATCATCATCATCATTATTTTAATGATAATTATCACTACGCATCCTCGGCATCACCAGCAGTTATCATGATAATCATGACAACGCGCCTCTGCGTTTCCAATCGGGCCCAACGGCATCATGAACATGTTCATCATCATCATCATCATCTTTTTAATCATCATCATCATATTCATCATAATGTTCATCATCATCATCTTGATGATAATCATTACTACGCATCCTCAGCATCACCACCAATTATCATGACAATCATGACAACGCATCCTCTGCATTTCCAGTTGGGTCTAACGGCACACTTGAAACGTATATGAAAAAGAAGAGCGATGATGAACATGATGAAAATGATGATGATGATGAACATGCTGACGAATATGGGTTCCATACATTTGTAGTCAAAATGATTTGAGGACAGGAATAGAGGCTTTCCAATGGGAGAAGATTATAGGTTTTTTCTATGTATAAATCGTTGGATTATATGTTTTAATTTTTCCGGAGAACACTAATTGGAATCTTGGTGAATCAAGAAGGCATATTAATGTCGGCTAGGCTTGTGTAGCTTGGAAGACGGCCTCGCGATTTCAAGTGGAATTTTAAAGACGCGGAGTAAGTCTTGATTAGAGAGAGGTTGCAAGCAGGATTGGTATAGGGATTGTTATGGGTATGATTGATTAGGAACCCTTAGCTGGGCTGACTTTGGGATTTCTATCTAACTATTGGGGATGTTCCGGTTACAAACCTTTAGCGTTATGCAAATGTATTTTAAGTTGCTTTGCTTCCGATAGGCTGCAGTATAAGTGTCACAAGTCTGCAATTGCTGGCGGCACGGCTCGGTACGATGGATGATTATGCGTCTTAATGGCGGCTAAGTAGTTAGTTAGTCTTACCTTTTTTTCCTCCTTTTTAAGTTGTTGGGGGTCATCGCTAACATAGGTACCCGTTTTCTACTAGGGTCGTTGGGTAACTGGGAGTAGCACGTTTGTGCGGGGTTTGAAGAGACGAGTGGACGAAATTCTTGCTCTTGGTTATATTTGGCGGAATGCATCTAGTCGGCACGTGTTCAGCTTGGCGCAGGAAGGTTTTAAAGTCTAGCCATTTTGTTACTTGAGGGTTAGCATGTTCTCAGTCTGCGGCTTTCATAATGAGCATGAGGTATGTAATGCCTCAAGTTGATCTTTCGGTGAATAATAATTGGAATATTTATGAATCGAGAAGGCATATTAATCTTGGCTAAGCCTGTCTAGTTTGGAAAGCCGCCTATCGTGATCTCAAATGGAATTTTGGGATACGGAGTTAGCCTTGGTTGGAGAGAAATTGCAAATAGGATTGGTATAGGGATTGATGTAGCATATTTGATTGGGAACTCTTGGCTGGATTTGCTTTGGGATTTTTGTTTAATTATTAAGAATGTTCCGGTTACAAATCTTTAGCGTTATGCAAATATATTTCAAATTGCTTTCTTTTCGGTAGGTTGCAGTGTAAGTGCTATAAATCTGTAATTGCTGGCGATACGACTCGGTATGATGGATGGTTATGTGCCTTTATAGCAGCCAAGTTATTGGTTAGTGCCACCTTTTTCCTCTTTTTAAGTTTGGGGAGTATCCTTAATAGGTATTTGTTTTCCATTAGGGTCGTGGGGAAATTGGAAGTAGCACGGCTATAGGGTATTTAAAGAAACGTTTTAGACGAAGTTCCTGCTTTTGGGTATATTTGGTGGCATGCATCTAGCCGGCGCGACGTGTTTAGCTTGAAAGCATGGAAAGGTTTTAAAGTCCAGCCATTTTGTCACCTGAGGGTTAGCGTATTCTTAGTAAGCAGTCTACGGATTTCGTGATGAATATGGATATCAAGCACTTAAATTGAGGAATTCCCCGTATTAATTTGTTGCGAAAGGTAAAAGTCCCTTATTAAAATTAACTAACTAAATAAATATAATCTTTTTTTTATGACTATTGGGTTTTGCTTGTCCTATCGTAAGCTCCGGGATCGGGTTTTAAACGAGCTCATTATAAAGACCCCTTGGGGGCGCTTTATATTGGTAATTTTATTTGAATTCACCAGTAAATTGATTTATCGGAGTGGCCGACTATTAGCTTATTGTTTTGTGGAATTCTATTAGGTCTTATATTTTTCTTGTCATTTTATGAATTCATTTTTATATTTTGGGGATGATTTGCCCATACATATTTGTCTACGATTATAAATTTGAATATTTTTTATAATTTATATGTTGATTCTGTTATTCTCTTGCCATGGGCTGCATTTCGCACGTTGTTGGAAAGCAGCAAGCCCCCGCTCGTATTAATAATACGTCTTATTATATATTAATAGTATTGATTTGTTTGAAATATATACGAAAAAGAAGAAGATTATAGTGTGGAGGGATGGATATAATGAATTATTAGTTATTATGGAAATTATAACATTATTATATTTTTTTAATCGTATTTAAGAGTATATTTGAAGCATAAATGAAAAAGAAGAGTGATGAAACAAAACAGAGCGAGAATGATAAGGAATATAATGATAAAAATCATGATAGTGAAAGGATGATAATAATTAATAGAATTCTATTTTTTTATTATTATATTTATTAGTTTGATAAAAATTATTATTATATATTTTTAATATTATTAATAATTAATATTGTTATTATATATTTTTTGGTATTAATATTAATTAAAATGATAATATATTTTTGGATTGTTAGTTAGGTTTTATTATATAGTGAAAAATATTATAGGTTCTATGAGATTTTTTTTATTATAATGAACATGATAATAATAAAATTAATGATAGTAATAAATAATTTTTATTTATTTTTTTATAATTATTATGGATGAATATTATAATTATTATTATTATTTTAATAATATATATTAGGCATTCTTAGTTTGATTAATAATTATTATGATTATTAATATATAATATTCTTTATATATTTAATCGGGTTTAATAATATAAATATGTATGAAAAAGAAGATCGATAACGAATATAATAATGCAAATAATGAATATAATAATAATTATGATTATAAAAATGAAATTAATAATTATAATAATATAAAACATAAAATTATTATTATTATTTTTATTAATATATATATATATTATATATTTTATTTATTATTATATATAACAATTTTAGAATTATTATTATATTTTTTGTTTATTATTAAGAATTAATATTATTATTATATATTTTTTATAATAATAATATTAATCAAAATATAAATTAATATTAATATAGTTTCTATATATTTAATTAAATATAAATAATATATTTAAATTATATATAATAATTATTATAATACTAATAATTAAAATATTACAAATTAATACTTAATAATAATTATATATATTATTATTAAAATAAGAACAATTAAGATAAAGATATTTCTTATTTAAAGAAACACAAATCGGCGGATATGGTATTTATATCCCTTATTTTATATACAAATTCATTTAAAAAATATAATATATAAATTAAGAAAATAATTAAAAAAAAATAATTAAAATCAAATATATTATAAATAAGAAATGATAATCTATTTAATTAATCCCATTTATAAAATATACATTATAAATTTTGAATAAAACAATCATTCTAATTATATCGAAAAAAAAAAAAATATATAAAATAAATATAAATATTAGAATAATAAGCAAGATGACCTTGCAAGTCCGTACTAAAACTAGTCGATCCAGTGTTATTTCTTATATTTCCTTATGATTTCGCAGCTTCCAAATATGTCGACATTATCTCTGCCCTCTTGGCAGCAATCGTCTTACGCCAAATAACACCCGGCGTCAATCGAGACTCTAATCCACAAGTCCGACGCAAAGCCTACAGTAAATTACAACAAAAGCCGAATCGAATATCGCAAAGTAAAGGTTCGCCTTTGGTGTGGCTATTTAAAAAAACGATTTCAAAAAATAGATTTCATAAATGCCCTAAATAAAAAAAAAATCCTAAGCAAAATAACCTATAAAACCCGAATTAATAATTCATTCTATATAATAATATAATTAAACAATATATTACATAATATATAATAATAAAGCCAACAAATAAATCCAATTCAATCCAATTACCAATCAAATCCAAAATATAATAAAAAAAAAATAATCAATAAATTATAAAAAAACAATATAAACCAACAACATAATAACAACAAACAACACAAAAATATACACAAAAAAACATAAACCACAAATCTACAAACATAAAAAATATATATCTAAAAAACAAAAACAAAAAGAAAACAAAAAACAAATAAAAAAATATAAAATAAATAAATAAACAAATAAAAAAGAATATATTATTTAAAAGTTAATATTTTTTAAACAAATTATCAAATAATATTTAAAATTATTAATACCAAATTACCAAAACGACCCAAAACTCGAGGCTTTACCACAAACATCCCAAACAATTCCGCCGAGCCGCAAAAAATATTATGTATATATATATAAATAATAATCAACAATAATAATATTGTTTAGGCTAAAGAGTATATTATTTTTAGCATGAGTCGAGTCTGGACAATTATTTCATGGCCGATTCTGCATGCGGCTTGGGAGTGTCTTTGCTTCATGATGATGGTAAATTTGATTGAGTTCAAGTGTGAGTTGAATTTGACTTGACCCGAACGCTGTGGCATGTTGGTGAAATGGGTGAGACAGGACAACCCGGTCTCACGTTGACTTTCACGCTTCACGCACCAATCTTGGTTGCTCCGAATATACAACTCAAACAGCATCAACAAAGGGCAGCTCTCCAGCAATTCAATTCGTGTTAAGTTCCGAGCTCGGAAGGAATAGGTGCACGACTGGCCACGGTACAGAAGCTAAGCTGAAGTTTGCCAGCAATGACACGCAAAGCTTGATCCCGCCTTTTCGCAGGTGAATGCGATGGGCTCCTTCCCATTCACGCATTGACCAAGTGCGAGCTGTGCATCTTAGGCTCTGCATGTCCAAGGCTTTGTAGCAAGCCTTCTTCTCCATGTGGTAGCATTCGACTATCTCCATGGGGCACTTGGTGGCACCTCGCCTGCAGGTTGACACCGGTGCAAGCACCGAAACTGAGGCGCATCAAAACATGAATCACCCAGTCTCTTGGAGTGCCTAACAGCATCGAAGGTGAACGGCCTTGGCGTGATCACAAACCAAATCAAGTGCGGAAGCGATGACCTTTTGATGCTGCATTGCTGCATTCACCGCGGCAGGCTAGAGACCAACGCAAACAAACGTTAAGCTATGCTATGAAATTGGTCTACCCAGAACCATGTAAAGAATTGGAGAGGCGGCCACCCGTTTATGGCTTGGATTGTCCCTTGCTACCCTCCAATTACCCGGGCTTTGATTGTGACTCAACTGGGGAGACACGCTTTGCAAATGCAGCAAAGCAAATGGTTGCAATCAGGTTTGGAAACGGGAAGCTGTGCATGCCACGTGAGCTCCTGCTCGTGTTCACTCTTGGGATCCCACATCAAAGATGCGGAGTCTGTCTTTGCAACGAACTCCAGATTGCCGTTGGCCCTTGCAGGGACATGTCTGAGCTGAAGTAATGAAGTAGGTCCTTTGCAGTTCTCCAGGCTGCCGGCTCACTCTTGTCCAAAACAGGAATCCTCCAACAAACCTGCGCAGTTTCTTGGCATGTCTCGTGGCTACCAGCGATGATACGCAGGTGTCAACCCGATATTTCACTGCTGGCCGCAGCAAGCATGCCCCGCCTCAGTTTGACCATCATAGCTGGCTTCACCCGGCTCAGCACTGGTGATTTGAGGCCTCATTCGCTCACATGCACATCCTCCTGAAAGCATTTGTTGTGCGCATCCTGTGCCAGCCTTGATGATGCAGCAGCTGGGAATCTGATCTGAACATCCTGGAAATACATATCTTGGCTGGCATGTGTGACGTTGAGTTCTCCAAAGTAAGCATGTAAACGTGCCTCAAGGGTGACGCTAGTGTCAGTGAGCTCCAGCTCAAGTACGATCTGGGTTCCGTCCTCGTGGCATGTGGCCTTCATTGTGCCTCTACAGCTAAAGTGATCTGCTGGGCAAATCGGGCAGCTGAATTAGCGAGCCGCAGCCCGCTCAAATCAGAAAATGCAACTATATAAGATCCCAACTGCAGTTGTTGAAGGCCAGCAGCTCATTTGCCTGAAGCCAGGCTGGTTGGACCATGCCTTGGTTTTCTGTATTCAGTGCTTCAGTGCTGGACACAGGGAGGAACTCCTCGTTGCTGCTCTTGAACCTCACGTGGGAGGCAGTTCAGAACAAGTCCAAAAGAATGCCGTCGCGAGATATCTGGCGCTAGGATGATGACTGCCATTTCACCAGCGGCACAGGTGCATTGGCTCGATAAGCGCGAGATGCTTCTCTCACCTCTAAAACGTTGTTGGCATGTGACCTCAGTATTCAAAGGCAAGTTCACCCAATGTAACAAGCTGGCACGTGCAAATTGATCCGAGCGTTCTGGGCTAGCTGCGTCTTGTTCAGATTCGGATGTATCTTCGACAACATTTAGATAAGTTCAATGCGTGGATGCAAAGTTCAAGAACAGGTGAACGAGCCTTGTACTTGAACTCCTGATTCTGCGGCGCCAGCCTGAGGAATGTGCTCTGCGAATGCCATATTGCTCGGAGTTACCCCATCCTGAAGGCTGCAAGATCCGCTTTTGAAGCATCCAGCACGGTGACCTCAAGACAGTCCTCTCTCAAAACAGTTGCTCTTCTCTTCCCTGCCTGAAATTGGCCAGTACAAACAGCTTCTCCATCCAGCCTAAATGAGGGCGTCAACAAGTAAAGGCTGCACCGAGAATGGAATCAAGAAAGTCCGTCCGGTAATCTTTAAATGCCGGCGAGCAACCCTCCTTCAACCTGCAGGTCCGCAGTGATCTTCTCCTGCAATTCCCCCAGTTCGCACAGAGGAAAGCCAGGTAGTCTAAACTAGTGAGCCACAATTCAGGACGAATAATCGGCTCCAACTAAACACAGCATGTCATCACATTGGACCACTGAAGCAACATCAAACCAAAGTCAGCAGACTTCTCCCCTATGTTGTACTCTTGGGATGTAGTGCAAGCTGCTTGTCTGATCTGCAAGGGAAGAATAATAATGACCAGCCAACTCGCTGCGCCAAATGACGCATCTAAAGGGTGTGTTCGCCGTCCTCAATGTCCACTCTGACTGGATCCATCCTCGGAATTGTTGCAACCATGTCTTTTTGCTTTTGAAGCACACACAACGTCTGGCAACATCCAGGACTCAGGCAAAGGGTTGTAGGCAGGAGCCTTGGCAAGCTCAGGGTCACACACACGGTGTGAGTCAACTACTGCACAGCACCCTCATGCACCCTCACGCCCCCTCACAGCACCCTCACAGCATGCGCTAAATAAGGGTTGAACTGCGGGCTCTTCTGCCACCTGCAACAAATTACCCTCTTCATCCCATCCACACAAAATATTGACCAATGAAGAAGCCAATTGTAAAAAGGTGGCTTCGAGATTGGGAGTGCTTCTCTTGTCCTGACTCTTTGACCTTTTCATTCATCACTTTCCTGGCATTATTCATTCTCACTTCTCCCCACTTGTTTACGTATTCCCTCATGTAATTATCCTTTCTCTTTCTCCATGATTACACCATTCTGAAACTTCGTGTCATGTCATCGTCCACCTCAGGAGAAGGTGCTGGCTCCGGAAGTCCCATGCCTGACAAAGTGTCTGGGTTTGTCAAGTGTTTTTCGCTATTGCCATTTCACCACATGCCCAAGCACATCAGGCAGCCACTTCCAAGCACATCTGCTGGCTTCTTTTTCCCCAATGCCTGGCGCATTCTCGCAGTGTAGCTCTGTGCATTGTAACACGGTCACCGCAGATGTGAGATTGCTGAGGGGCAAGCCATACCCTTTTTCGGAGCGCCAGGTTTGAGTGGGGCTGGCCCAGAGTCCTCATGCAAAGGCTGCTGTGCATAACGCAAGCTAGACATTCGGACATGTCCTCTGCCATTGAACTGGACCAGGGGGCAGAAGATCCCATGTCGTTTCCAAATCCTTCAGCTGGGAATCGTCACTGAGCATTTTAGGAAGGAGCCCTTGTTGGCTGTGGGCAGGACCGCCGCTCGAAGGCATAGTGTCTTGGAAAGAGCTGTTGCCTTACACGTGTTTGCAATGAGCAGCTTGCAATGAGCATGCAAACGTACCAAAAATCCTTGCATCTTGACCCAAGGGAAAGCAAAGTTCTTGCAACACACATAAGCCGCGCTCAAAGGATGCGGTTTCCTACTGGGCGTGGGACAATTCGTATGCCTCCTGGCGTTCATGTGAAGTTTAGTGAATTCCCAGTGTGCCTCCCGAATGAAATGGACCATACACTAGCCGCCCAGTGTTTTACCGTTCGTCGAAACTGTTGAGGCGGCAGCACAAAAACTGGTTCACGAGAAAAACAATTTGGAGGTCACACGGCTGCCAACATCTTGGAGCTCAACAACAAAACATTTTGACCTGGGCAAAACCAAGGCTGTACGGGCGTAGTGATTTGATCTAGTGGTTCTCCGAATGATTGGTGCGGCTCTACGTTCTTTGCAAATGGGCAGACAGGGATCTCAGAAGCCCCTCGCCGTGACTCCAAATCAACGTCAATCTGGCCAAGATAGGGCTGCAAATGACAAACTTCATCACAAACGAAAATAGTGTCCTCAGTGGATTTGCCCCAATGAGAACAGGAAAATGACATGTCCAGAGAGTAGCACGTGCGCAGGCGTGCGACGGAGTGCGTGGGCGGGTGTGCTTGGCATGTGCGCAGGAGTGCGACGGAGTGCATGGGCAGGTGCGCTGGCATGCGCTTGCCATATCCAGGCGTGCGACGGAAAACTACTAGATACTTTGACCACACCTGACGTGAGCATCGCCGAAAACCCATTGACTTCTGGTTCTACGCAAATGGGTATCCGCGTTGCTGTTATCTTAAAGAAGCCAGGCAGTAGAACCGTAGTGATGCTCCAGGTTTTTTGATTCCCCAGATAGCTGAAAGCTATAGGGGTTCTAACTTCTAATAAAGAAGCGAAAGTGATTTGCGAGATTGAGGGCCGGGTGCTGGGGGGCATGCAGTTTGGGGTGCTGGTGGAGGTGCTGCTTTGCGAGCTTGACGGCCGGGTGCTAGGGGGCATGCAGTTTGCAGTGCTGGTGGAGGTGCTGTTTTGCGAGATTGACGGACTTTGGCTAGGGGGCATGCAGTTTGGGGTGCTGGTGGAGGTGCTGTGTTGCAAGATTGACGGCCAAGTGCTAGGGGTCATGTAGTTTGGGGTGCTGGTGGAAGGCAGCATTTGCAAGATTGACAGCCGGATGCTAGAAAGGCATCTGGTTCCAGGCGCTGGTGGAAATTGCCCGCTTTGCAAGATTGTAACGTGGTGCTAGGGCGGCGTGGTTTGGGTGTTGGTGGAGGTCCTGTGCAGGATCAGCGGGCGCTGGGGTCATGCGGTTTCGAATTGCTGGTGGGTGCCGCTGCGAGATGGGGCATTATGGCTTTGGGTGTTGTGGAAGTCGCGTTTGCGGGATGGCGTCCGCGCTTCGAGAAATACGGTTTCGAATTATGATGAAGTGCCGCTTTTGCGGGATAGGGGCATGGTTTGGAGTGCTGTAGAGGTGCGCACAAGTTGGCAAGCAGATGCTACGAGGGCATGCAGTTTCGAATTAACAGTGACACACTTTATAAACTTGTGATCCGAATGCTCGAGGCATCTGGTTTGCGGTGCTGATTAAGGTGCTGGTGCCTGTGCTGTTTAAGGCGCTGATGGACAGCGGGGGGGCACTCCGTTTGGGGTGTTGTTTGAGGTGCTGGTGATGGTGCAGGCGCATTCTTGCAAGATTGATGGCCGCATGCAGTTTGGGGAACTGATGCAGCTGTTTTGGGGTACTGTTTGGGGTGCTGCTTGAGGTGCTGAGTACGTGACGGCAGGGTGCTCGGGGACGTGTCCGGTGCTGGCGCGGGCGCTGCGTTGGGGTGCTGTTGGGGCTGCTGTTTTCGGGTGTTGGTGATGGTGCGGCCGCATATGGATGGCAGGGTGCTAGGGCGGGTGCTGTTTGGGGTATCGTGGTTGTCGCGTCATCATGATGCTGGCCGCAGCATCATGATGCTGTCAGCGGCATCATGATGCTGTTGAACCGATTCGGACGTTGCTGCCGCTCTAACTGTCGCGCGTAATGGTTCGTGGCTGGTGTATCATCATGATGTTGTCAACCACGTTACGATGCTGCTGCAATCGCCGCGATGCCGCATTACGGTTTGTGGGTGTGGTGGCGGGCATAGTGCGGTCAACATCAAGATGATGCTGAATTTCATTACACTGTCGCAAGATGATTCGTGGCTATGGTATGATCAAGATGCTGCCTTTGCCATCACCATGATGCTTTGAGCATCACCATGATGCTGTCCGCGTCATCATGATGCTGTCGAACTCATGGTCTGGCTTGTTGTGCGCTGCAGCTTCGCTCGCCTTCGCTGACAGCCTCACTTCCTTGCCCTCCCCTGGCCTGAGCAACCTTGATGGGCTTTGCCCGGACTTGACTGACCTTCTCGCTGCGTGCCCATCTTCCCCTGGGGCGTCGCGGCTGCCGGCCCGGTAGCCGTCGTGTGCACGCGAGGTCGCTGCCCTCCGTAAAAAACAGCGTGCAGGTGAGGAAACTGGCCTCCGAAAAAACAGTTTGCAGAACCCTGGTGCCCGGGGCCCCCCTTAATTGCGACAGAAACGCTAAAAACCAAAAACAAAACTCATCAGGGCGTCGTCTCTGACTTTTTTTGCTAGATATGTAGCGCGGAATCGTTCGTGGCTGGTGTATCAGCATCATCCTGTCAACATCATTGTTTTGCTGATGGGCTCACTAGGACGTTGTCTGCGCGTGTATGTAGCGCACTATGCTGAGTAGCTGTGGTATTTTCATGATGCAGTCAACATCATCAAGATGCTGTCAACATCATCATCATCATCATCATCATCATCATCAGCATCATCATGCCGCGGGAACCATTATGATGCTGCGTCATGGTTCGTAGCCGTGGTGTGCTATCTGGGGTCTATGCTGGTGTATTTGAAAGATATGGGCAACCTGGTAGGATCAACAACAGGATGCAGCTAGGTTGCCCATGCTGCTTGGACCTATGCCAGGTAGCGAGTCACCTCACATGTTTCAATGGGAACAAATGCGGACAAATGGGACACGCATCCAACCAGCCGTCAAATGATGTTCTGGGGCTAAGGCTACCAAAGCCGGGCCCAGCAGCATCCTTGGGCTGCAAAGCGCGCTGCTTGGCCTTAGAGATGCGTGTCGTGGCTTGAGTTAAATGAGACATGAGGAACCGGCCAGCTCCATCTGTTTCTTCTTGGCCATTTCTCTGGCCTTGCTCCCAGCACTCATGCGCAACGTGACGGTGCCAAACACGCCTCGTTGATCTTGCTTTGCTCCACCATCATGTGCCTTGGATCCATACATCATGCGCAAGATGTTTTCACCAAGACAAGGGTATCAACATCTGGCATAAGTTCCCCACAGCCTCTCTTCATGGCTATCCATCTCTGTGTAAGTCTTGATTTGCGACAGTGTGACCTAGGCTTCAGTCGAGAACCTGGACAAATGATTCCTATCATTCAAGGATGCTGCACTCTCCCTGTAGCCAAAGGAGATGACCTGCAACAAAACAGCAAGGTGCGCATTTAATTGAGAAAAAATGTGTGTGAGTGTGTGTGTGTTGTGTGTGTTGTGTGTGTTGTGTGTGTTGTGTGTGTGTTGTGTGTGTTGTGTTGTGTTGTGTTGTGTTGTGTTGTGTTGTGTTGTGTTGTGTTGTGTTGTGTTGTGTTGCGT
>CAUJNA010003711.1:55000-59631 GCA_963377175.1 Effrenium voratum | reverse complement strand
CATTCTGACACGTTTGAAACGCACTGCGCTAGGGTTCCGACCCACAAAGAAAAGGAGACGCCTGACTGAATTTTCAACACATGGTCTCCGGTTATGGCGCAAACTTAGGAAGCGACTTTTTTATTCCAGCCAACCCGCTGCCTTCTCAATACGAAGAAAGCAAGCGTGGGAAATCTTGTTTGATGTAGCTAGCCACACACTTGCTAGCTTCCGTGCCTGTACAGTACTTCGGTCCTCTCGGTATGTCAATGATGAAGTGTACGCAGTCATCAGGCTTAGCCTGACTCTGGAAGAGCCTTTACGCTCTCGCACCCGGCAACTGCTGAAACAAGTTGCCAATTATAGGCAGATGACCTGGCCTTCCAAGGCTGGAACCCTTTCTCTTCAGCCCATGGCTCACCGATCCTTTTCTCGAGAAATTCGGGAGTGGCTGAAAAGTCAGATCCGCCGTTACAGACACATTTTGGTGCCTTTTCACTTGCCCAGTACTCAAATTCGAGAAGCGCCCCACCGTTCCCTTCTCAAATGTTTACATAACACGTCAGCGTGGGATGAATGGCTCTGCTGGCATTCCCTTGCTGATCTACCATGCTGCTGTGATGGATCTATTTTCGCTGACGCGACCTGTATGATCGACGGACACATTGCCTGTGGTCTTGAACAACTAGCCCTCCATCATCCTTGGATGGAATGGATCGGCAACTGTAGCGCCACCTCCACGGTATTCCCAGGCAAAACACACTTTTTTCGTCGCAACCTGCTCGTTTTTTCCAAGTGGCGGAAGAAACAATCCTTGCCACCGAGCGTTGAGACGGAATTTGAACAGCTACTTCTTCAACAGTGGAAGCTTCACTACGAATCTCTCATTTTTGAGCCCCGACTAACTTGGCAAGACGTCCAAAAGACGCGCAATTTGCTTGACTTTCGGGTGGTGATTCACAATGAAGACCACCACAATTCACATTTGATGATTTACTGCCCGCGATTCTATTATGAGTCAGTATTCCGCACATGGGACGACCCCGATGTTTTCCAACGAAGGATCCCCCGAGGAGTGGCAGCGCTGGGTCACGTATCAAGTCCCATCCTCCCTCGCCACGCGGTACCACTGGGGCTTCACGTGGGGAGCTCAGCTCCCCCGTGGGTTTGTTTTCTTGAAGCGGAAGAAACGCTTCAAGAAGGGCCGCACGATAATATCCTACAGCAACTCTTTAATGAAGAAGCTCCTCAAAGCGGCATCTCAGGTCATTTCTTTGCTTCTTCAAACCGTTTGGGTTGACGGACTTGGAATGTACAGTCTTCCTCGTTTATGGCAGGAACCACATCAATTTCTGCGGACTACGCATCCTTCTGTGCACCTTCTCGAGGCAAACGATGACCTTATTGGGTTCTTTAATTCTGTTCCGAGGGCAGACATCCTGCAAGCACTTCGCCAACTTCTTGCAGATTATGGCGCAACTCACGAATTTCTGCACGTCAGCACGACTCTCTCCCGGACCGCTAAACATGACAAAGCTCTGCCAGGCAAGCCCCGAGGCGGCTCCAACGCCCACGCAAAGAGCGTGCGTTTGAGCGACGTCCCCAAGATCGTTGAACTGTCTTTTGAGCTTGGGATATTTCAAACAGCAGGCCGAGTTTACAGGCAAATCCGAGGGACCTGTATAGGAAACCAGATAAGCCCTGTCCTTTCCAGCTTGCCAGTCATTCTTAAAGAACGAACCTGGCTTAAGTCTTGGCACACCCAGGGCTTTTTTCAGAAGTTTCTTCAAGAGACCCGTCAAGTTTTGTTGTTCCGCTATGCGGACAACCGGTTAATCTTGGCCAGTCGTGAAGCTATGTCTCACCCTGTCATGAAAGAATTTCTGCAGCCGTCCTTTTATGGAGGGTCTATAGAACTTGAATCCGTGCAGGATCACAAATGGCCTGGATTCCAGATTTGTGCCCATGATCGCTCAGCCATGTTCGTTTTGCCGGAGAAGCCGTGGATGATCAAACATCCGCAGAGCGCCGGGTCTTGGAGACTTATGCTTAGTAGCTACAACTCCCGAAAAGCATTAATTCGCAAATATGCCTGGCCGCCAGCAGCCAAGGCTTCCCAGTTGCATGCGCTCCGTCAACTGTATATAGACAAGGGGTATCCGTCCGCTCTTTTGCTTTAACCAGATGCTTGCAACATGCCGACCAAACCAGTGCTTCGCGTGAATTAGGCGAGGTCTGTGTCGAGAACAATTCTGCGCCGGCATCGTTGAAAGGCAACCATATATTTCTGATGAACTTGGTTTCACACCTGCGCATTCCGTTCCGCGCCAACATGATCTGGAGACCTCTTGCCTCTCTGATCTTTTGCTCTCTGGAGTCTTTTGGCCCGAGACCTGGTGTTCCTAGGCCGTGTATCTAAGCACACGGAATCCCGCCATGACAACCTATGTGTTTCAGTTCTTTGCAGATAGCAGAGCTACAGCGAATTCCTCGCCAGCTCAGCAGTGGTCACTAATTCGTCCTGCATGCCACGAGCCAAGCCTTCTTACCGTGCACGCGCCCGATCCGAATAGGCCTTCCCACCGTGTCTTGGAAGCGCCGCCAGGATTTTTTGACCCCCCCGAGCAGCAGTCTCAACCTGATGCTCGTCAGGACAGACCGCAGACTCGTCAACGGGACAAATCACGATCCCGTCGACGTTCCCGTTCCCGGAATCAAGTGCGCAAGCACAGAGATCGAACCTCTCGCGAGCGCAGGGGTAGGGGTCGGCGTGACGATCGCCACGCCAAGCGCCACAGAAAGCGTTCCAGGCAAGGCAGGTGTCGGAGTCGAAGCCTCCCTCGCCAACCAACGCTGCCGCCAAACACCCCGGAACCCCCTGGGCACCCTGGGCACCCTAGGCACCCTGGGCACCCTGCGACCCCTCATCAAGCTGCAGCGCGACATGATTTACTTGCATTTCCTCCCGGGCGGTTTGATGTCCCACAGCGACCACATCCCGCGCCGATCCAATCTCACACGCCATGGCTTACTAGCAGGGGTCAGCCGCCTCAGTCGATTTTTTTCAAAAACCGACCGGCTCAGCCTCCGGCATCTGGTTCCAAGACTAGTGCCCTAGGCTACGGACCTCTTTACTACCATGCTCCACATAGAGCAACCCCGCTAGTCACTGCAAATGATAAGAGACCGCGCACACCCGAAAGAAAGACGGCTGCTCAAAACCGGCAGCCCGTTTCCTGCGCGCAGCCTGCCAAGCGGGTCACGCGACATGAAGCCTGGTCTTCTCACGAATTCCGCCCTGGTACACCGGTCCTTGAGAAGGACACTACTCCGCAACATCCCGAGGCAGCAGGGTCAAAGCCTGATGCCAACCTCGTTGTTCGAACCTCAGTTGAAAATCGGGAGTCGGAATTCACCGCGAGTGGTCTCATTGTGCCTGGCCAGACGTTCGTTGATCAGACAGTCCAAGACTGGCTTCAACGCATTCTTCGACGACAGGCAGATAACATGCTCTCCCCGCACTGGCTGTTCCCGTTGACGATTCAAGACGTCGTGGAGCACCAGCGCCGAAAGGCCTGGGTTCAAGCTAATGTGACACCTTTCAGCCGTGTCCCGCCGTCAAGTGTGGAACAATGCGTTCGGCACCTTTTAGTTTTGGCGCCCGTAGCACCAGAGGACCCGGTCAATGGTGTTCCGATCTCAACCGTGCATGTTTTGGCCAGCGCGATCATTGCTTCGGAAATGCCGTACACCCAGATTTTTAACCAGCGTGCGGTAGCAGCTACAGCCACTACCGGCACCGCTGTTTGGCTGTACCCGTCCCAAGCTTTTCCCGGAGTCAATCAAGACCGTGTAGCTGGCGAGTATTCCATGCGGTTTGTTCATTTTTCTTCTCAGCTAGGCCTAGCCGGGATATTTCGCACCGGCATCATCATGCCAACTTCGGCTGAAACCTTAGCGCTTGACTCTGAAAGTGGGTCCCAGGTCGGCAGGAAATGCCCACTAGGTTTTTTCTGTAGAGTCTCGACCGAGTGCTACCATGAGCGGAGTATCCTTGACTTTTTGCTTGCGTGCTCGGAGCACCCCAAAAACACCACCAATGTGGGAGTAACGGGGACTGTGTCCGGCACTCATTACAAGTTCAACCGAGGGGATACCTGGAAGGAACAAGCTCTTGCCTATTCTTACCCCGCAGTGCGTAGTGGCAGCAAAGACAAACGATGGTGTGTGCGCAGCGATTTGGCTGCCATCGACGGAGTGTTCCTAGTGCAAGATCACTCAGACAACTGGGGCACCAAGTGGTTGCCCCAGCCACTGCGCCCATCAGTTGCCATACAATCCTGACTAATCCTTGGTCGCTGATATCCAGCGGCGAATAATTCAGATTCGTGATTCGGGGTGTTGCATGGCATGGCCTTGTCGCATCAGCTATTGCACCTGACCTTTTAATCCGTTCCGGCATGTTCGCATGACAAGCATCTTGACAGCGTTGCAAAAAATGCCCTGTACGTCGGTGTGATGTTCTGATCGTAGTCAATTTTGTGACCACGTGCCATCGTGCCATGTTCGCTGTACAGCATGGGCACTACCACGTTTGCTTTTTTGTTCTGCTTTCGGCTCGAATCCAAGCTTTTGGTTTCCTGCGCCTTTAA
>CAUJNA010003711.1:22500-50000 GCA_963377175.1 Effrenium voratum | reverse complement strand
ACAGTTGCCTGGTCCAAATGTCCAAACTACTTTGGATGCGAGTCCACATGAGCTCTGATATATGCTTGCTGCCTTTTTCAATGCGGCCTGCAAGTCCTAATATATTCTGTTCGCAGCGTGAAATATGTGGCTTTGAAGCAGGATACATTGGTGATTCTCAGTTTGCTGCTTACCAAGCATATCGCGCTTGACACATTTCACGCAGGAGCAGTGTATAGTTAGTCCGCATTTCATGCAAGGGAGCTGGAAAGAAAAAAACTGTGGCAGCTGCGGTTTGCAGCTGCTCGAGAAAAGCGAGAAAACCAATGGAAAAATATGGACTGCTCACCTTGGTTGCCAGGCACATGCTTCCAGGACACAAATTGAGAAGACCCACTTTTTGCAACCATGGTGCTTCGTCGCATACTTGTTCTTGGCAAGAGAATACAAAAGCGTGCCTTCACGTCAGAGAGGCAGCATGTGTGCAATGACATGCTGCGTACATCTACGTCAATGTGCGTGTGTGAGCGCAGCAACTTCAGCTCAATGCAAGCCCTGTTGTGATTGCTACGGAGTGCCTCCGATGGCAACGGAGCTGCCAAGGATTCCCATGCCAGTGACCGGATTGCGGAATACGAAGATGGCCGTGATGATGATCACCACCTACCGGCCAAAACCCAAACACCAAGCGGCTGGAAGGTGCAGAGCCGGCTGCTCCAAGATGAACATCTGGCCATCGAAATTTGTCCAGCTGAGTCAGGGGCTCGCTTCATCGTGTTGCAAACCGCATGCGACCTTAGAACAAGATACCCTTGCTTGCTATCACACCAAGGATGAACAATTGACAGGTCTCTTTCTAAACCTAGCCACACGGGGTCCAGCTTGCCCAGAGCCTGGAAAGCTACTTCGTTGTACATGTAATAGAAGACTCCGCCTGGGTCAAATGCATCAGAGTTGCATGGTTGGCATGCTCTACAACTGCAAGTGCAGCTCAGTTTCTCAAGATCATCCTCGGCTGCAACCAAGATCCAAGAACTACGGCCACATGAGTAAGCCGCTGAAGCGCAAAGCCAAGTCTCTGCCGCATAAAATGCAGTCCACCCGCTGAATATGCAAGCTTGAAGCCCTTCAACATTGCCTCAGGAGAGCACACCATATGCATCACCACCTTCACAAAGCAAGAACATCAATGAGTCTTCATTGTTGGAAACCAGTGCCACGCCACTTTACTGCTAAAACATGGGTAAGTTCAACAAATAGCTCGAGCGACCCTCTACGGACTTTTACGTAGTCAACCTTCAAAGTGCCGGAGAGACCCTCTGCCACAAGGGGTATCGTTTTGTATTAACTCGTATCGTGCCCATGCAAAAAACAGTGTTGAAACGCTTTACTAAAGTGGTCCACGACAATTTCGAAGGTTGCCTCATATGAAAGCATCAGTTGCAGTGCTCACATACCTGATTGTTGTTTGAGGTTTGCGCTGAAAGATCAGTTTACTTGAGGCTATGCTTTGGCAACTCTTACAAATGCCTGTGTTCTTCAACGATCACGAATACGATCAGGAATTGGATTTTGTCGGTTTCGAAGCAGCTAGTTTTCAAGTGCATGTCTTGTGTGCTAATTTGTTTTGCTGGGTAGACAACTCTGTTCCACATGGCAGACACGTTACCTGACCCGGTCAACAAGTGGAGCAACTTGCAGGAACAAACGCTGCAAGCTGCTAGAATGCATGCGAGAAAACAAGAATCATGCTCAAATTTGGCACACGATCGAACGTGAAAAACACCCAACTTTGGTTTAGCAACTGTTGGCCCCTCAATGGCCAAGGCAATGGGGATCAGCATGAAGGTGGCCATGATGGTCAGCACCTTAGCGATATTGGTAGCCAAAAGCAATCAAAGCCTATCAGTGCTCAGAATATCCATTCAAAATTACAAGTACAGCTGCGACCTGAGAATGCAGCAGAGAATGTGTTCACTGAGTCCATGTTCTCACCTTGAACTCAAGTGTGTGTGTGTGCGGATTGAGTATACACGGGCTCTATTCTTTTGCCTGTTCTAAGGTCTTGGCCAATGTCCCCCTTCATCACCTTGCAGAGCTGGAGAGCTTGCACAGGACTCAACAGCTTAGGACTGGGATGAATCTAAAGATTCGCACGTTTTGCAGGTGCCCTGGAAAGATGGTTGAGGAAATGTTGGAACAGGGGCCCTACGTTCGCAGCCCTCTCTCGACAGTGCCGATTGTAGTCTTGACTGTCTGGTACTCAACCGTCCAAACTCAGACGTTCCATCCATCCTGACCGCAACCCAAACGTGCGTACCTACCATCGGAAATGTCCTGACCTTCCCGACCATTGCGTCCTGCCTGCCCCAACCCGAGACCCACTCAAATCAGGCCCAGATTAACCCCACTAACACTACCCTCAGCGAACCCTAAGCCACCCCAAACCCCCTCCCCCCCAAACCAATCCGAACCTACCCCCCACCCCAAGCCAGCCAGTAACCCATAAAGAAACGGCCCAAATGAACCCTAAAGCATCCTTGAAGCAGCACACCCCAAACCAAACCTGAACCAACCTTGAGGCGACCCTGAACAACCATTGGCCAATCCCAAAGTGGCCCCAAGCCTGCACCTCCCCAAACCCAGACCATTGATTAGCATGATATGTTCAAAAAAAAAGAGAGCTAATCATGGAACTATATAACAAGCAGTTGTTAATCACCTTTGATAACCAACCATCTCGATACAAGACCTCCCACCCCAAAGCAACCTGCAACCAACCCTGAGCCAACCCTGAGAACCCTGAGAACCCTGAGAACCCTGAGCCAGCCCTGAGCCATCCCAAACCTGCATCCAACCCTAGGATAAAAGAATCTCAGTAACTTGCGCCTGTTTTGGTTGCACGCTCAATTTCTACCTAATTGCACATACTTGTATTTTGCAGCCTGGACGAACCCTAGCCGCCTCCCGACCGTCTTAAACATCCGAACCGTCACGAGCAACCCAACTGTAGTAACTGTTTCAACCATCCCGACCATCCTGATCATCAAGACTGTCCCGAGCGTCCATCATCCCAACCGTCCTGACCATGCCGGCTCTCACAGCATCGAAGCGTGTCAATCATCCCCCATTATCTTGACTTGTCCTGCTTTCTAAATTACGTAGCTCTGCTTGCTATATTGTTGCGTTACTGTTTTCGGCATCGCGTGTTTGCATTTTCTGAATTCCCACTTCTTTGTGTCCGAGACAGCCTGGCAGCTAGGCTGCCTAAGTCACCATAGCTATGTATTGCAGCATGCCAGTCAGTCAGTCAGTCAGTCAGCCAGCCAGCCAGCCAGCCAGCCAGCGAGCGGCCAGCCAGCCAGCCAGCCAGCCAGTCAGTCAGTCAGTGCGTGAGTGCCTTCTTGCTGTAGACTGCCCTGGACGCCGAGCCCAGATTGGAACCCATCGCAGCCCCAAAGCACAACCTCAGATTCCACGCATTTGCTTCCATATTTGTGGATTGTCTATCAACTGCATTTAGCCAAGCGGCCAGTTGAAGGACATCTCAGAAGCGCTCGCAAGACCCACACCGCCAATGATTGGCACCAGAGACGCATACACTTGCCAGGGCATGACCTAGCAGGTCAAATGAAAGTCTGGCCGAGTCTGTGGTTCTGCGCTCTCCAAAGCCCTAAGTGCCGCTACCTCACCCAGGAAGGCAAAGTTCAGGAAGGAGGACACGACTGGCTCGGAGGCTTTCACAATGTGTCCGAAGGACACGGCACCAGCAAAGAAGGCAACCACCTCAGACATCGGGGTGGTCCACGTAGTGAGGACATGGTTGCAGCCAAGGCCAGAACAGCTCCGACGTGTGTTGCCAAATGGCCCAGCCTGAGAATGTGACAGATGCACCGGAGTGACTGTCAAAGCAAAGAAGAGATGTCACCATTACACCTCGTCATCACTAAGTACAGCACGCAGCAGGTGCCAATGTGACCGCTTGTGAGACGGAAAGCTTTGGGACCTCTCGGCCAGGTGTGGGCAGTGACAGCGGGGTCGAGATTCACAAGCCGGCCTTCCGCACCCTCAAAATCCTCGCGCAATTTTGTTGGACGCACAAGTTGCAAGGCACCACCTACAGTCTACAGTAATCTACAGTAATCTACAGTAATCTACATGCAGTCCAGAGAGGAACGAAGATGAGCCAGCCAAACGCCATCTGCCACAAAGCGCAGGCCCACGGAAAGGGATAGGAGATCCTTGCCAAGCCGAGCCAAGATTGAAAACTGAAGCTGAAAGACGTACATCCGAGCCACAATGCCTTTTTGTTGTAGATGTTGTAGCCTTGCATTGCTATGGAATATCAATATCTGCACTGGCACCAAACATGCATCCCTTGGTTCAGATTTTGAGCACCTCAGCCACGCACCAATGTTGAAGACGTACCACAGACCGATGTAGACCACGACGCCATGCTTGTCCTGAGCGTTCATCGTTGTAGCTTGCTCTCTCTAGTAAAGACATGCTGAACAAAACCACAGCCCAGCTGCCATAAAGCTTTTGCTCTTGGTCTCAGTCTCGACCGCTTCCTTCACATTCAATTCTGATTTCATTCGAGCCAATGGGTAAAAAGAAAAGCATAGCAAAACCAAAGAAATCAAAATATGCGGGCGAGCGCTCGCTCGGGTGAACGCGTGCCCATCTGCGCTTGCAGCCGTGAGGTGGTCGTGCGCACACGAATGTTTGCGATTGTGTGTGTGTGTGTGCGAATTTCCGAGCGTTGGCGTATGTTCATGTGATCGTCTGTACGTTCTCTAGCTCGCTTCTTTCTTTACTTACTTCCGTGTTTCCTTGTTTTCTGAGTTCCATGCTTTCATGCTCCCTTATGTGCCTCCTTCCTTCCTTGCTTCCTTCCTTGGTTCGTTGTGGTCATGTGTTCGGATGTGTGCTCCTTCGTTGCGTTTGTTTATGTTTGTTCGTGATTGTATGTTCATGTGATTGTTTGTCGTGCATGTCTTGGTTTGTGGGTGTGTGGCTGTGCGACCGTTTGGCTGTGCCCACAGTCGGCCTTGGCCGCTCCCTCAGAAGCCTCAGAGGCAGCCCTCATAGCAACCTCATCAGCACGTTTCTCACAGAACACAATGAGAATCGCAAAAGCAACACAGCCATAAAATGGCAATGCACCATTGGGTCGAACAAACCTGCAAGTAGGAGAACGCACGTCATATCTTGCTCCCTTTGCAGTTTGGTATGCAGCAGGAGGGCTGCGCATCCTGCTGCAGCCAGCGCCAAGGAGACCTCTGCTTCAGCTTCGGTGACAGGCGTGCGATGGCTGAGATGTGTCACGCTTTGTCAAGTGTCTCCAACTGCAAAAAGGCAAAAACGAAAGATGCAGCTCAGTCACAGCATCTGTCGAGCGAGAGGTGTCGCTCACGGCCTTCTCCTCGCACGCACTCACACTCTTGGGCTGCGAGGGAGCGGAGATGACAACTTGCGAAGCAGCCATGTCTCCTGAGCCTTTGTTCCTGCGTAAAAGCTTTTGCCTGCAAAATTGCCAGACCTTATGCAGGCTGCAGGCGACTGCAGGAGCCAAGCAAGAACAGGTCACACGAGCTGATGCCGCCAGAAGACGAAACTGCCCGCCCTTCGGGTCTGACCTTCCGGCGAGACATCCTTCTTGGTCTACAATTACGACAATTGCATGTGCTCCGAGTCTTATGGACATGCGCCTCATTGCCGATCGTGGTGCGAACGGCAGGGAAGGATACAAAATTCCAGCTGCATACACACAGGGCCGCGAGTAAGGCAGTCAAACCTTGGCATCTGTTGTCACCGGGTCATTCTACAAACAAGCGAGACAACCAAATCAAGCAAAAAGGACAGTATAGAACTGTTGGTGCTTGCCAAGTCTCCTCGCAATGGTCTTGATGACCTGATGGCTGAAGTGAATAATGACATAAAAGCAGGCTAGTTGTGTTGCAGGTGCGCCCTGCACCCTTGTTTTTTTGGACCCTTGGTCACTGGGGAACTAATCTGCATCGTGGAGTACGTGTTCCCGAAAAACGACTCACACGCCCACGGTCAATCGCTGCTGGGCAACATTCTCGAAGTCATGACCTGAACAGGATCCATCAAGTCCACTTCACGCATGAACTGAGGCCAATGCCTCTAGTATGAAGGTGAGACTACAAAATCAAACAAAACAGCTGCATGAGCACTGTCTACATGGCCAACGTCTGCAAAGCTTCAACTGCACAGGCATGCTAGGCCTTGTTGATGCTATAAGTTAGCTGTCTTTTCGCAAGCCATCCCTGGCGAGGGTACTACCCGCCATACGCTCCTCGCTGCGGAGGGAGCGGTGAAGCCAAACGCACTGAAGATGCCCCTATTTCGACATCTACGACGGGGCATTCAACGGTCTCTCTTGGCATCCACCGCATGTGCTCCAAGGCTCACAAGGCCGTGAGACTGATGTGAGCAACTTCAGAATACTGTCAAGCACAGCAGTGACTCAGTGACTGTATGGTGCCAGTGCGCCAGCTCTGGGCTCCGATGTGTCTGCACTGGAAAGCTTCAATCCGGGAGTTGTCTGGAAGGTCTGGCTGCACTTGCAAGAAGCACTCAGTCCCCGATGTAAAATCCAGCGAAAAGCGTCCACGGCACTCACCATAGCTCTACCATCGTCGAGGACTGCCTGGCAGAAAGCATGAGGTGGACACTTTTCTGCACAAACTATCCAAAGATACTTGTCGTGATGCAAATCCGTGCAGGGCGTGCGGCTGCGTCCTCTGTTACCACCCTGAACAAAGCAAAACGCGTTTGTACCCTTGGCGAAGCAACTCTTGGCACCACGTAGCGTTGCGGTGATTGAAAAAGAGTAAGGCTCAATAAGGCTCAGGCCCAACCACCGCCACCACCACCACCACCTCCGCCGCCTCGATAGTGCATGATTTACATGTGCCCATAGCACCCCCCTTGGGTGTGGCTCAAAATTCAAGAGCTAGGGTTACGCAGATTTTAGTCTTTGGTTCCAATTCCCAAGGGGGCCATTTGGGCACATTTCTTGAGCCACAGCCACTTCAGATTGCAATACGCACTGCCGTCACCTCGACCGCCTCCTCCACGGCCACCTAAGGCTAAGCTGTTCAAATCACAAGAGTATGAGGATTGCTTGGGGCCGTGGCCCCATCTGCCTCGGTCGTTGCCGCCTGATCGTGCCTTAGATGCTGAAAAGGGCCCCCAAGCCACCTCATTGGCTCATAGAACAGCTCAATTATCCGCGCAGGAAGGATGACGACGCATGCTTGACCACTTGGGGTGACCGAGGTAAAGAAAATGGCGCTGATACTCGCTGAGGTGTTTGATGAAATGCCTTGTTTGACGATACTTCTACTAGACAAATATGATGCGCATTGAAATGCGGCTGGAAGCATTTAAAGAGGAGTTGGGAATGGAAAAGTGAAATGTTTTCTTGACAAGGCAGTTCATGAGTAGTTCGGCGCATGTCTGGCTTCGACAGGAGCTCAGTTCTATCGCAGGTGTGGCTGCGAAGTTAGCGACTCAAACAGGCAAGTTTAAGGGTCTAGGCAAACAGTTTTCCTTTTGGTGTACTATTACAGCAGTTCGCCTCAAAATCTGGCATGGCAAGCATAGAACGCAACCCATTGATGGTTGGGTCCAGCTTGTTGCCGGCCCCAATTTCGGGCCGGCTCCGTCCATGCGTTTTGATGTGTTGTGCTTGGCAGTTGTCAATTGCGAAGCGGGAGTTCGGGGGCAATTTGAGCCAGTGAACATGCGACAAACATCACACACGCAAACAAACATGCTGATAAAGCTGAAAACAAAGTTGAACGTTCAGCATCAGAAGGCCACTGCAATTCTGTGGTTTACAAGGAATCTAGTTTCATGTTTGCTGCCAAACGGCCATATCCATCAATTCGGAAGGCACCTCCTGGTTTGTCCGCTGCATCACCTAAACATTCCATCCGCATGGTCTTCTGCAAAATCAATGTGCGGGCATTGCTGCATCATATGTATTGTATGACATTGCGTGTCACGGAGCCTCCATGATGCCCTTTGCTTTTCCCCCATCTTGCCTTCTGTCCAAAAATGTAACCTTGGCCGGAAATGGGACTTGTGCATGCATAGTGCCAGGCGAAACTCAGCGGCCGACTGCAAAACCTTTACATCCTGCACGCCCTGTTCGGCCAATGCGATGCACATAGTCCTACAGGAGCAAACACAATAAATCGGGTGCCAAAATTGGCCTGTGGTGGCCAGTGGATGGGTCCTCCGTGTTGTTGGCAGCGTCATAGTTAACCACAAGACCGACCTTGAGACAGTGGCAACAGCGCAAAAAACACCTGTGAACCAAGTTTAGGCTGGAATGTCTCAGTGCCTACACGACTTGTCTGAGTTGGTTGGCGTTGGCTGCCCTACTAGACACATCTCCTTCCAAAGACAAGCAGGCACGTTCCCCTACTTCCTCCCGACCTTCTCTTCTAAAAGCTGTGAAAGCGGGATAACTTTTCCAAGTTAGCTTTGTTCGGCATGGGAGCTTCCTCCAATGCCAGTAACTCACCAGCTTGGATTGGCTCGCCAGCCTCATGGTCCTCACACAAACTCCGAATTAATCAGGAGCGGGTGGGTGGGGCATCAAAAGCATTGCCGCCTGAGTTGAGGCCCTGCAGCTGCAAAACGGCTACCTTGCCCACCCATCCCCCTGAAGGTTCATTGCCTGCATGTCCCTCAAAACCTTGGCCCTTGCACGACAAGCAGCTGCATTCCCCTACTTCCTCCCTACCTTCTCAAAAGCTGTGAAGGCGGGAGCGCCTTTTCCAAGTTGGCGTTGTTCGGCGTGGGAGCTTCCTCCAATGCCAGCCTCATTGTCCTCTCTGGCAGTCCGCGAGCCTTCGCTGAAACACTTCACGCAGAGATGGCCGCCCTTCTCTTCCTTTGAAAGTGGGCGGTAGTTGCCTGTCGCAAACTGCCACCCGCGCTTTCCTCCAAGCCCACGCTGGAGCAGACGCCGGTGCGGGCCTGACCAAGTGGACCAATTGAAGCTGGCCCGCCCGGTTGACGATCATGTCCGGCGGAGTCCTGTCACTTGCTTTATTGCCTCTCGCCTTCTTCATGTCATCCAAGGTCAGGTCCGGCGCTCGTGGCCTCGGCCTCTTCTCAGCGCGTGCGCGCGTGTCGCATAGACCAGCAGCAGCCAGGGATCCAGCTGGTGCTTCCGCCCCACGTGGCCCTGCCGAAGCTCTGTCAGGCACGTCTCCGCTGACTTGTACCCCGCTTCCAACAATGCTGCTGCAACCGCCACCACGTCTCCTCCTCCAGCAGATAAACGGCCTTGCCTCCTTTCGCTGCCCTGGCTAGATCTGCCTCTTCCTTTCCTTTGTTGCTTTCTTCGTGGAGCTGGCCAGGAGTTTGCCTTGAGCTCCCCCGCCAGCTTCTGCTTGAGCGCTCGCCTCGTTTGCCTTTGCGAAGGATTCCGGCCTGACCCCGCTTGCAGAAGGGGAAGACCCTTCCTGCGGTTCACGTTTTCCTCTTTTGCGCCCATCAACTTCGCCCTGCCATTGCTGAACTTGCCCTTGCCCTTGCCCCGGAACACGCCTTTGCCCTTCGTCTCCTGTGTGAACTCGCCCTTCCCTCCGTCGAGAACCTTGCCGAACTCACCCTTCACGGCAAAGTTGAAGTTCACCTTCGGCGTGTCGCTGACGAACGCCCTCCATGGAGGAGCCCGGGTAAAACACCGGTGCGTCCCTGCCGTTTCCTTCTCTCTTGATCAGATTCAAGAGGCCCTGGCTGCAAAAAGGCTACCTCGCCCACCAACCCATCCCCCTCAAGGTTCATTGCCTGCATGTCCCTTGGCCCTTGCACAACAAGATAGAACCCGAAAGCACACATTTTCCCACACGCTACAAAAAAAGCTGCCAGTTCCGCACTCGTATTGTCCCGGCGCAGGAGCTGCAGCGAAGACGCCTCTCTTCTCTGTTTATTCTCTTCTTGCTTCTTGTCTCTCTGCTTTCCTCTCTTCTTGCTTCTTTCTTTCTTCTCTCTTACTTCTTCTCTCTTCTCTTCTCTTCTCTTCTCTTCGCTTTCTGCTCTCTTCTCGTCTTTCTTCTCTTCTTGTTTCCCTTCTTTTCTTCTCTTCATTCTTCTTTCTTCTTTTTTCTCTCTTCTCTCTTATCTTCTTTCTTCTCTTCTTTCTTCTCTTCTTGGTTCTCGTCTTCTCTCTTATCTTCTTTCTTCTCTTCTCTCCCCTCTTCTTGTTTCTCGTCTTCCTCTTCTTCTTTCTTCTCTTCGTTCTCCTCTTCTCTTGTCCCTCTTCTCTTCTTTTCTCTCCTCTCCTCTCCTCTCGTCCTCCTCTTCGCTCTTCTCTTCTTCTCTTCTCTTTCTGCAGTTCTCTCATGACTCTGAAGGCACAGCCCATACAGTTTCTCAGGCTGAGGGGGGAGAGCAGGAAGGATCTCGTCCGCCAAACGCGGGAGTTGGCGCTGCAGCACAGGCAGTGGTGCTTTAACAAATACAATTTTTGTACTGAGGCAGTGCGATTTTCAAGCTGCAGCTCACGGAATGCGATTCGCGTGCTACTTTCGTACTAAAAATGCAACTTTCGAGCTACAGCTCCCAGAATGTACTTTGCGTGCTACATGCGTACTGAAAAGCTCTGGGGTGTACTTCGTGAACTACGTTAAAAAGGAGAAGCAAATTTCGAGCCCGCAGCTCTCGGAATATACTTCGCATCCTACTTTCGTACTTAGAACATGCGATTTTCAAGCTTCCCGCAACGCACTGCGCGTGGCACATTCGTGCTGAAAGCATGCGAGTTTCGAACGGCAGCTCCCGGAATGTACTTCGCGCGCTTCATTCGTACTGAAAAAAACAGCTCCCAGAAAGCGCTTCGCATACTACATTCGCACTTGAAAAGCGCAACTTTCGAGCTGCGGGTCTTTCGCACGCTACTTCTCTTCTCTTCTTTCCTCTCCTCTCCACCTCTCTTCTGTTCCTTTCTTCTCTGTTCTCTTCACTCTTTTCTTCCCTCTTCTTCTTTCTTTTCGTCTTGTTTCTTTTCCCTTCTCATTTCTCTCTCCTCGTCTTATCTATTCTCTCTCTTCTCTCATTCTTCTTCTCTCTTCCTTTAACTCTCCTCTCTTCTTTCTCTACTCTCTCTCCCCTCTTCTTCTCCTATCTCTTCTTCTCTCTTCTCTCCTCTCCTTCTTTCTCCTCTCCCTCTCTCGCTCTTCTCGCTCTTGTCTCCCCCTACCTCTCTCACACTCTCTCACACTCTCTCTATTCTCTCTGTTCCTCTCTTCTCTCTCTTCTCTCTCTTCTTTCTCTTTCTCTCTTCTCTTTTCTCTCTCCTCTTCTTCTGTCATCTCTTCTTCTCTCTTCTCTCTTCTCTGTTCTTTCTCCTCTCCCTCTCTCGCTCTTCTCTCTCTCTTCTCTTCTCTTTCTCCTCTCCCTCTCTCCCCCTCGCGCTCTTCCCTCTCTTCCCTCTCTTTCTCTTCCTTCTCTCTCTCTCTCTCTCTCTGCCTCTCTCTCTCTCTCTCTCTCTCTCTCTCCCTCTCCTCTCTCTCTCTCTCTCTCTCTCTCTCTCTCTCTCTCTCTCTCTCTGTCTCTCACTCTGTCTCTCTCTCTATCTCTCTTTCTCTCTCTCTTCTCTCTCTCTCTCTCTCTCTCTCTCTCTCTATCTCTCTCTCTCTCTCTCTATCTCTCTCTCTCTCTCTCTCTCTGTCTCGCTCTCTCTGTCTCTCACTCTGTCTCTCTCTCTCTCTCTCTCTCTCTTCTCTCTCTCCCTCTCTCTCTCTCACTCTCTCTTTCTCTCTCTTTCTCTCTCTCTCTTTCCTCGCTTCTTCCTTTTTTATGTTTTTCCTCTCTCTTCTCTCTCTTCTCTCTCTTCCCTTTCTCTCTCTGCTCTCTCTCTCTCTTCTCTCTCTTCTCCGTCTTCTCTGTCTTCTCTGTCTACTCTGTCTTCCCTCTTCTCTTCTTTCCCTTCTGCTCTTTTGACTCTTCTCTGCTCTAGCTTGTCTCTCTGTCTCTCTGTCTCTCTCTTGTCTCTCTTGTCTCTCTTGTCTCTCTTGTCTCTCTTGTCTCTCTTGTCTCTCTTGTCTCTCTTGTCTCTCTTGTCTCTCTTGTCTCTCTTGTCTCTTCTCTCGTCTTCTCTTGTCTATCTTTTTCTCGTGGTCTTTGTCTCGCTCGATGTCGAACTCAACCGCCTCCAGGTCCACCGCAGCCTCCTTGCCAGATCTCTCAAGCATTGACCCATTGAAGCGCGCCGCTCTGCTCCAGCGAAGAGGTGGAGGACCTTCCATTTTTGACGCGCGGCGCCAATCTGCAGCGCAACCCCTTTGGGCGCTCGGAGGCTGCCCCCCTCATTTCTCTTGCTTACCGTCGGCGTTGCTGCCGTGCCGGAGATGCCCTTGCTCTTGTCGCAAGCGTGAGCTGGATGGTCTCCAAAGCAGATCTGACAGGCGTGAACCCTGCCGCACGCGTACCTGCAACGGGCACCTTGAGCGTTCCAGGCAACGCCTATGTCTTGCCTGTCTGGTCTCCGGTTATGATAGTGACCCTTCTTCTTGCCCTTGGCCTTGCCCTTGCCCTTGCCTTTGTTGGACTGGTAGACCAGCCTAATGTTTCAGGACGTCGTGAACGCCTTCAAGGGGCACCTTCCACATTGCATTGCATCACATTCCAGTACATTAACACACATGGCACGTCACATTGCGTTTAGCACAAAGCGCTCCATTGCGCTCGAAAGTCACAACTTTTCAGCACAAGTCTAGCAAGCAAAGAATGCCTTGGAAGCCCCCGCTCGAAAGTCGCAAGTTTGCGCACAAGTGTGGCACGGGCAGTACACTTTGGCGAATTCGGCTCGAAAGTCGCAACTTTTCAGCACAGGAGCCCAAAGTACTCCTTGGAAGCTCCTGCTCAAAGGTCAAAACTTTTCAGCACAAGTCTAGTACGCGAAGTACGCTCGAAGAAATTGGCAACTTCTCAGTGCAAGTCTAGTATGCTTTGGCAGATCTAGTTTGAAAGTCGCAACTGTTCAGTACAAGCCAGTACGCGAAATACACTTCGGCAGCCCCGGCTTGAAAGTCGCAACTTTCAGTGCACCTGTAGCATTCTAAGTATGTTATAGTATCGAAGTACAAATTCGGCAGCTCCGGCTCGAAAATCACAAGTTTTACGTGTACTTTGCAATCTCAAGCATATTCTGGCAGCAAAAACATAGGCAAAAGGAATTGTTGCTTTAGTCCCTTGTCGGCCCTATCGTTCTTCGTGACTTCAAGCACTCTAAGTTATATGGATGTCCAATCTTAGACTACTTGGATTTTTTGGAACTTCTGACCGCACTTCATTTGAGTCCCTCACAATATGCAGTTGGGTGATTGCTTGGTCTAGAGTTGCGGTGTGCAAGCTTAGCTTAAGGTGGACCCGGCACTGCGCCAAGGTTGGGTTGCTTGCATGCTAGTTTGAATCCATGTGCTTCTTTACTTTCTGGCGTGCTTTCTTAAGCTCTAAGTGAGAGGAGGAGGGAAACATAGAAAAGGAAAAACATACTGCAAAAGCTGCTATCACCTTGCTTTTACCTTCCACGTGGGATTTGAGACATGCAATATTGACAAACCTTACTTATTCATTAGCACCAAACTGAGCATCTGACTCCCTTGATGTCAAGACCTCGCGCTGCAACGTCGGTTGCCACCAACACCTGAACAAATGCGTGTAAGCAGGAAATATCCAGCCCACGCCCACCTTGATGTGTCCAGACTTCAAGCCGCTCAAGGCTTCATCTCGTTGCCGCTGGTCCTTTCAACGAACATTGGGGCAGGATGGTGTTATGCAAACTGGGAATTCGTTGCTGGCGTTGCTTTCTCATTCTCATGCGAAAGAGCTCAGACTTGCGAGAAACAAGGCGGAAGCGGACACAAACCCAAACACCAGCTTGTCGTGCATTCCGTCCTTGTCACCATGAATCGAAGAGCATGGGACTCCTGCTCTGTAGAGGCTGCTAGAGAGCCTGGGTTGCCAGCATCTCCACAAAAGGAATAGATCAACATACAAGCCCTCTAGCTTTGGTGAGATGTTTCCCAGCGACAAGGCCTACCTTTAAGCGATGAGTTCAGCGGTCTTGAGACGAAAGTCTCAACCTCCCCTTACGACTGGATCCCTGAGTACCAGGCCGCTCACACTCTCGCTTTGTCCCGGCAAAAATTAAGGCCTCTCCACAAATCTGAACACAAGCAAAATCGCTGCAAGCAACTTGCAGCCAGGCAATGGCAACACTGAGCCAAAAGGTGGCCACTCCTTGCCATTGCTGTGCCGGTCCATAAGTCCAGCCTCAATCTCTGCAGTTCAGAATCCCGACAAAATTGCAGCCATCGCCTCCTTCAGCAGATCTACAATTGCGCGTTCCTGACAATACCAGGTCCGAATCTGTCAACGCTTCATCAGCTTGGCTGTTGCATTCGAATGGTCAAGCGGTTGCTCCTTGCTATAGCCGTCCACAAACCTCACCTGCTGGATGATGTCCTGTGAATCCCAAACATACTGCTGTCGAAACCAGGGACACACAATCTGATGCTCTCGGCAGGTGCAAGCTATGGCGACTCCTGGTTGCCTTTCAACTCATCACGGTTGCCAATCATTACCTGCAATGGTCAACTCGCTAAGAGGGCTTCTTCACTCGCGTCAGCGTGCCTTGTACGGATGGTACAGGATGTCAGCGGCAAGGGATCGCACCTGCGTGATATATCAAGCACTTGTCAGCTGTAGTTGTATCCGGCCTCCCTCGGCCATGTGGCAGTGAAGAACATGGTGTGACGATTGCGCGGAATCCTGGAATAACAGAAGCCATTGCATGTTTCGCACTGTTCCAACCCGGTCCTGGCAAGAATCTTGCGAATCTGTGGCTCAAAACCTTGATTCAGGATTCGAATTGGCTACTGCTCTCTCACTGTCCATCAATCTATACTCCCTCATCAATCTGGATAGTGCTAAAATGCAAGCTTGTGGCTCATGCTCATCTTTCCGTGGCAAGCTACTCACAACAGACGTGCTGGGAATACGCAATCCTTAGAGTAAAGAACATGGCCCACTTTACTGCCTTTAGTGACGCCGACGAAGCACGTCCTAGGAGCGCGCATTGTTTAATACGCTGTGCGAACTCTCCACTCTCCACTGACAAGCTGAGCTGTAAGCTGGAGTACGTCCAAACATCTGTTGCATTCTACTACTTGGTGGCTATTTACTTTGTGTATGATGTCCTTTCTGTTGAGTTGGGACTGACTTTGCCTTGGGCTGTGCATTATAGCAATGTTGAAACCGTTCAGCAATAAAGCTTGGCAGCTTGCTCAAGAGCGCCAAAAGGTGATGATGTTCGGCCTGTTGGGAATTGGCAGTATCGGGCTGCTTCAGAAGTGAGAAATTGATATCCTCTGTGGAAGATGTGCACTTTCATTATGGCTGCCAAGATTCTAACCGTGAAAGCCAGACCCAGCAAAAGGGTTGATGCTTGACAACAGTCTTGTCTGCGCAGACTTGTTGTTCCTTGTTCAAGCCACACCTGCAGCACTCTCTCTTTCAAGAAGTGACGCGATGCGTCCCATTCCATCCAACCAGCCCAGCTCGTCACTATGAGTCGCCCAACGGCCAATTTTCGAACATCTAAGCTCCAGTGGCTCCCGGGGGTCAGGCCCATGTCCAGCATGCGATCGGCTTCGTCCAGCACCAAGCAGGAGACCTGGGCTCAATCCGTTCAAAGCAATCCGGTGCTTTGACAAAAATGGATGCTGCATGATGCAAACAAACTTCAGGGGCTCGGCAGCATCCAAGCGCACTTGCCCACCCTCCAGGAAGTCATTCAAACGGCCCGGGCACCTTCAGCCATAAACTTTCTTAGGACTTGTCAGATTGCATGATAGCAGAACAGGATCTGTATGTCAATCCGAGGCCAAAACGCCACGATGCTGTGAACACCGTATCGATACCTAGGCGCAAAGTGCCATCTTGGCATCGCGCTTCCTTCTTCGTGAGGCAATTGCTTCCTGATTTGCTCATTCTTTGGAGAGCCGCCATACATAGCCACCTCAGCTTTTGTAGGCAGCGTATGCGTTGGTGCTTGCCCTTGCCAGCTGCTCGTTTTGGCATCCAGGGCTGCCACGACATTGAAACCTATGGATGCTCCAAATCGTTGGGCCTGTACACAAAGCGCTGCAAGGGCTGCGATTGCTGCTTGCCCACTCTCACCGTTCTCACCGTTCTCACCGTTCTGACCTCTGCTTCTGTCTGCTGCGCAAGCTCTCTGGTGGGAGACCTGGGCAAGCTTGCCGGAGGGCAACCGAAAGCACGTGCGCGCCGAAGGCTCCTGCATAACAAGAAGACCAGGTCCATATCTATCTGGGTTGTGACCTGTTTCAAGGTGCACTCAGCAATTGTCAGTGCAAAAAAACTCAAACATTCTTGCCTTTTCTTCTCCTTACGCTGGTACTCAGAATAAAGCACATATGCTTGGCATGAATCTGAAGCCGTGCAATACTGTTAAATTTGCATGCAAGTCTCATCTCGCAAAATGCAGGCAGCAAGAAGGCAAGAGTCTTGCCACTCCCTGCAATGCTTGCTTCTATGCTTGGCTCAGGTGGCATGCATCCTGAGAGCACATGCGACGCCTGTTGCTGCAATCCCAATCACATCCTCAGAAATGTCAAGTCAACGCTGCGTTGCCCAAATTCGCAAATCTGCCTTGCCCTGCAAAGCAAGGGGCCAGGTGTACGCCTGCTGTGAAGCCGAGCTCGACATGAGTCACATTGAATCGAGCCCTTCCTAGCCAACTCAGGTTGGGCCTGGATTTGTGACGGACCAGGAAAGCCTGCGCGCCTGCCCACGCTCGCATTCAAGCAACTCATCTGTGATTGGAGCCGTGATCCAGCATGAAACCCAAACCTCACATGATAGGATACAAATAATTAAATAATTGAAGCCAACCCTCCAGGAAATCACTTCCAAGGGCCATGCCCGGTGTCGCGGCCTAAATTGGTCTTGGATCTCTGGAGGAAACCTCGGGCCAGAGAGTCACATGTTGCACAGTCTGGGTTGCAAAACAAACATGCTGAGGCAGCAGCTCTCGAATCTCTTGAAACGAGCTAACCTTCACCGGCTGCACTGGCCTGTCATCCTGGCGCTGCGTTACAAAGGTAGTCTGGCTTGGCCTGAACATGCAGCCCTCACGTCCTCACGCAATGTCCCGGCTGCATTGTCACACTCAGGGCCCGACAGGTCCCATCACACTGATCTCATGGTCCGCAACACATTCACCGCTGGTCTCTCCACGACCTATCAACTCATCGACTTCAATCTAAGCTGGCTTGAGCTGTGGCCTGCAGCATCGCAGGCTTCCTTGACGGTGAGGCCAGCATGGCCGTTTCCGTTGGACCTGCCCGCAGGGCGTCCGTTGCATCCGTTGCATTCATTCGTCTCATGAAACAAATTTGCTGCCGTTTGGCTTGGCCGCCGACGCATATGGTAATGCCTGAGGAGCTACGCATGTCAGCCACAGATTCCAGCCAAGCGCAATCACGCCAGCTTCTGCGCAAGTGTATGCTGGGCAGCATGCGGAGTAGCCAGAATATGCTCCGCCTGGTGTTGAGGCATAAGGATTTCCTTGGCAGTGTAGTGTAGGCATGCCTTCTGCATGTAGGGTGTCGTTTACATCATAACTGGGATCCACACTCCAGCTGCCCATCTCAAGGCACTTTGGACCTCCGTCCAAAGATTCATATTGAGGATCGTTGTGCCCTTTCAACTGACAAGCATGCAGCGCCACCATCAACCGCTTTCACTTTGAGAAAGCTAAGGCCCCCTGAAGACAGAGAGGTTGGGAGGAGCTAGATGGTGACATTGCACAAGAAAAACATGGCAAACTGGCCAAAAGCTAGCCAAGTCTCACTGTCAATCATAGTTCTGCAGGTACATTCAGCAGCCAACTGAATTATGCATGAGAATCACTTGATCCCATGGCGTGCTCAATTCGAAATGATTGGGCGGCCCATGTCCAAGCATGGTCACTTCTGATCACTGAGACTGGAAGCCCCTCAAGTCCAATTACCAAATCTTCACAACCATGCACAAATCATAGATCACCCCCAGTCTTGAATCTTCTCTTAGCAACGAGCGATAAACTACAGGGCATTGCTGTTCTGTCCATCTAGGACGGCTTCCACTACCCCCAAACCACTACTCCCCCATGCAACCTCAACACGGCCACATTGAAAGGGCCACACAGGCTATACCGTATATACCGATTATATACCCCATGTTCTCTTGGGTGAAAACCCTCTTTGAGTCCCGCGGCTTGTTCAATAGGCAAATGGCAAGGGACTGACTTTGTCTTTCTTAAGTCTTACGCATGGCATTGAACAAGCGAGACACGCCAATCGCCCAGTATACAAACAAGCATTTGGTCAAGCAAGCTGCCACCAAAATATTTCAAGCTGGTGGCGTGCATTTGCCCAAGAACGGGTTCATTTCAGGCGCATTCTAGGCAACTCTCCAAAACACTCATGCCTTGCAGTGTGGATCGGCAGCCCACAAGGTCGCCTCAAGCCAAGACGTCAAGTTCAAGGACTGATTGAGAGATCCTCATATGCCCATGTCAAGCGCACAGCGCACAAAGAAAGCCCAGGCACCCAGCGTTCGGCGACGCGGGGCAACTTGGCTTGCAGCTTCCAGCCGAAACAGCGATCCAGAAATTGCCACATTGTTCAATGGTCATTGAAGTGGTCACCATGAGACAAACCATCCACGACCTCCTGCGACAAGGCCACAAAATTGATTCTTTGATCTTTTAGACTGCATGTCCTCTTCACATGAGGATAACTACACCAACCACGCTATCAGTGAAACAGTTGCAAGTACTGGCTGCAGCAACCTTCGTGAAAACGTCCCACATTCAGAGTCACGGGTTAGCCAGCGCGTCGCTTGGCTTTCACTATCCTGGCAGCAAATACGCTGGTCTTGAAATCCACAACACAAGCAGGCATGCGCTCTCTGCAGGGCTTGTTTTCCTCTGGGCCAGATCTGGCTCTACCCGGAGAGATGAGTGAGAGAGAAGGGGCTGAGCGGTAGAGCTGATATTTCTGGCTACAAAGTGCGGTCGGACGAAGCAGCTGTGAGGCTGTTTCCGGCTCAAAATTTGCCAAAAGCCTCATCAAAAAGAACCCGCAATCGTCTCGTGCTCTGCCTTATCAGGTTTTTCCCACGCAACGCAATACCGTTCTTTGGAAAGGACAGTTTGGAGCCTTCTCAACCTATTCTGATCTGCAGCATTCCCGGATACCATGGCCAGTATGTACACCTGAGACTTGTCTGACACTGAAGGCAAAGTGCACCTACGTACGCAAGTCTCATCCTTCCCGAAAGCATCTGAAGGTCTCCGAACCATCTGCAACGCTTGCACGTAGCACAGCGACTAAGAGGTCAGGCGGAGAATGCCACTTTCAGTGCAGAAATCGTCGAAGGAGATGTCCGACAGCACCCCCCGATGCAATCAGCTCCAAGTGCAGACCATTGCAAGGCCATTTTGACGAACCTGACAGTGTCATAATAATTCAAGACAAGAACAATTCAAGACAAACGCCAGGTCAAGCTGCCCAACTTTGATAGTCACGGGGGTGGAAAGCTTCAGAAGAAAGGGGAGCTTGAACTTGCTTGATGACGGGACCTCGCATCGATGTTGGTCGGCGGGTTTTTATCGGCTTTTTGTCGGCGTCGGTCAGCGTTTGTCCGTTTCGGTTGTGGTCGGGATTCTTGATTTTTGGTCATTGGCCGAATTCTGTTGCTATTGCTCGGTTTTGAAAGATTTTGGTCGGTTGCCGTTGTTGTTGTCAGCTTTGGTCGGTAGTCTGGATTAGTTGATTTCGGTTGGTTTTGACCAGTTTTTGGGTCAGTAGCCCATCTTGGTCGGTGTTTTTCCCCAAACGGTCTTGATTCTTTCAAGCCTAGGTGGGGTGGCCTGGACGGGTTCCTCTCCCAGGGTTCCTGCAGCTTTGTCTCGCCTTCTCTCCCCTTCTCTCCCCTTGTCTCCCTTCATACGTCACCACGTGTGTCCCTCCATATGTGCTCCCCTTCAAGGACGCTTTGTCTTGCCTTGTCTCCACTTATCTCGTTTCACACACGAGGCAGCAGAAATCAAAGGGAATCAAAGAAAAACCACCTGGAAGGGTCCGCGTTGCCAGGAAAAACACATGCTTGCAGGAGGCCAAAAGCAAAACCCCGGCCCCCATTTCGACCACAGCATCTAAGGAGGTCGAAACAGGCGCGAATTGTCTTGGACGCTGTCTCCGCTGGTCAAGTTTGGACAGCACTTTGTCTCCCCTTGACTCCGCCTGTCTTCCCTTGTCTTCCCTTGTCTCCCCTTGTCTCTTTTCTCCGCTGTGGCTTTGTCTCGCCTTGTCTCGCTTCGTATGCCCAGGCCGCGCTTTTACATTGAACGAAAGACGCAATTGGGCGCATGTGTTTGCAGCTGAGAAGAAGGCAAACAAAGAGCAGGAAATACTGAAATGATGCTGGCAATGCGGAGAGGCGACGCTGAGGGCGCGGCGTGCGTTGACTCAAATGTTGAACACAGCAATAAGGCGCATGTTCTTTTTGAACAGTGGACGCAGAATAGCAAAACCGGCAGCTACATAAGGACGCCCAGCATCTGCCCGCGCTCGTTTAACGAAAACGGCAAGGGCAAATGTTTCCCAACTGAAAACGAGGCAAAGGGGGCACTCGTGCACAACGCGGTCAGGCGCTGGCTGCTCTGTCGGCAGCTGGCACACGCGTCACGATAGCATCGCCACTTCTACTCTGTCGGGCTATGCGTCCTCCAGCTACTCTGCATTTCCGCCATGCGGCAAGGCCGCTTTTCTCCTGCTGGAGGAAACCCAGTCAGCGCCCAGCGGCTTCGGCATACTGGGGACAAGCCCCGGATTTCTCTCCCTTCACAGACCAAGCCAACACCGCTTCTTCTTCGTGGCCTGCTCGCCCTTCGTCATTAGACGAGTTTTCCAGCGGACCCCGCTCGAGCTTTGAAGGCTTCCAAGCGCTGGACGACAGCGTTCGAAGCGTCCTTGGCTTCCTAACCCATCTTCGGGCCGCGCATGACCACTTCATCTAAGTCCTGCCATCTGTACTTCAAGGACTCTGCGCGTAGCACCCGCGAGGGCACTCTCCAGCAGCATGCCGCGGGGGCTCTTGAACCAAACCACTACAGGTTTCGTCTCGCGACGCTTCATAAATTCGTGAACAGCATGGAGCCCACTACGACAAAGGGGCAGACGTTAGCCGAGAACAGGGCAAAGAACATGCGACGCTGATGGTGTGGAAAGTGCGGCTGACACGGCAGCCGCGTAAGGACTTCGAGCACCTGCTCTGTCCGTTTAGCGAAAATGGCCAAACGACAGCTAGGAAAAGAACAGGAAGCGCGGGGCGCGGTCTTTCCCTGCCAGATGGCAGGCACGTAAGAACCTCAAACGTCCGCCCTTTCGTCTTGAACAAAGAAAGCAAGACGGCAAATGTTTCTCCGCTGAGAAAAAGGCAAAGAGCAAGTGACGCTGATGGTGTCACAACCACCTCGCAGCCCGAAGTCTTGCGGTCGAGTACCTCGGTGCCTGAAGTCTCGACCTTTGGCCCCGACACGGTCGGTCACAAGAGCGGTCGACTGCAATGAGGGCGTGGTTACTTTGTCACCCAAGACCTCGAGGAGATGAGGTTGCGGTGGACCTCCTCGGACCCACACATCCTGGTAGACCGCGTCGATCACCGCCCGAGGTTTCGGTCGGCCACATTGGGGCCCGAGGTCGTGGTTGATGACACTCTAGTGTGCGAGTGGTTGATTTGTTCAGCCTCAAGGTCGAGATCGCCTCGGGGCCGCATTCCGGGCGCTGGCTGATCACGTTGAACTGGGGGGGGGTCTTCGTTGGTGTAATTTTGTGGAGTGTTTGGTCGGTGGCCGCTTTTGCTCGGTGTTGGTCAGTGACCGTCTTTCTTCACGAAACGCACCCTAGACCCACCTCTAAACCCGTTTAACCCCCCCTAAACCCACACTGAACCAACTCCAAACCTCAAATCCCAACCTCAAATTCAAACCACATCCTAACCTGCCCCATAACCAACCAGCACTAAACCAACCCTCAGCCAACCCCACATCCGCAAACGAGACCTAAACCAATCCCAAACTCGCCAGAACTCCCCGACAGCTGCCAAGCAGCCCCCCCCTGCCAGTCCCGAAAAAACATCCTGCTAGCACCTGAGCCCAAACCATCATACCTCAGCATCCGCACGTCTTCCAACATAGCACCCGCACCCGGTGAATGCACACTTAACTAACCAATTCTGACCAGCATTCAATCAGGCCGGTGTCTGTTTGCCGTGTGATGCAGACGACACTCAACCCCTCCCATGGGTGTGCAACTGGGAGCAAACTTTAAAACTAAGTGCACTGGTGAGGACAAGGCAAGAACGTGGATGATGAGCAAGACATCCCTAACCACTGCCAAACAAAACTGCGGCGGGACTTGCACAAAACTGATGTGGCACCAGCATGGCTTGCAAGAGAGAAACTGTTGGTCAGCAGTAGCAGTTCCAGCTTCCCAAGTGTGAGTCACACCGTTCCACACCTCGCCGCTGTTGGGATAGACCACAACACTTTTCCGCGAAGGCAGCGCTTGGCGACATATCTTCACCAACTCACTGACAAACTTTGGATGTGTGCAATTGACACCAGCTCCTCAGTGATGACATGCGTCATGATGCACGTAAGAGCTGTACTAAGCACTTCCAAACTTTGAAAAGCCAAGCTTCCAACAACCCAATCGCATTGAGACACCGCCTTGACACAGTCTGCAAAAAGGTCGCCCGAGTGAACTTGTGTCCCGGATTTGCAGGAGAAAGTGATCCAAGCCGGGTGCTGCATCTCCTGAAGAGTGCAGCCGGTTAGGCTAAACTTCAAGAGCATCCACACAACATGACTTTTCCTGCCTCTGCAAGCCTAGCGAAACAGCGCGCTTCCATCAGACTAGGCCTTCGGACTGAGGGAGCGAATGAGCACATTCAGTCTGCAAGCCAAGGCTGAGGCTGCAGCACTGTCTCACAAGCAAGCACATCACAGCCGGCATCCACCAAAGCCCTGGCTCTTGGCCGATGCCATTCCAGAAGGCGCTGCTCATCCATGCCTGTGACGTCCCCACAGGCTTGCATGACAGAGAATGACTTTGGCCCACCTGGATACTCGCCAGTATATTCGGCGCCGTTGTGCAACCTCATGCAGTATTCACCGAGGCATCAACGGCACCAATGGCATCGGTGGCAACGCTTGCATTCTGCACGTGTTGCAAATCACAAGCTGGAGCCCAGCTACGAAGCTCCGTAGCAACCAATGCTGCCAGCAACGATGCAGCCGCGCGGCGCCGACTCCCTGACCAGTGGAAGGCTTTGCTCCCTCGCTTGCTGCATGCCGGGCCTCGCTAGCGCCACGGAGCGCTTCACAGCAGCAAGCGCCTGCACATGGCAAGATGGAAAGCGCTGAAAGGGCAGAGTGCAAGTTGCACCTCTGATTCTTCAATACCAAGTTCCCTGAAGCCATCCAGGTGAGCCTCCGATGAAACTGCAGCTCCCAAGGACAGCAAAAGGCAACTCAGCTCACATCTGGCTTCTCTTCGTCTAAAACGTGTATCTTGTGAACACAAAGCCTGGTATGAAGCAGTGATGGCAACCTTTGCACCTGAGCAGGGTCATGCAACGGAAGGAAAAGAGGGCACGACTGGAGGCAAGGCACCAGCAGAATAGTAATCAGCATGAGCTTGGCGAATGACCTAACTCATGGCAAATCTGAATAGAATTTCACGATGACAGAAAAGTGCAATTCCCTGCGTCAGCTCCAAGCATCGGAAATGGTCTAAGCGAAGCACCGAGGGATTTCTGACCAGGCATGACGCTGACCAAAGAGAGTGATCGATGTTCTCACCTAGCCTTGACAAGTCGGTCTGGCAGCTGAAACCACGAAGAATTGCCTGCAGCAACTATGAAAGAGCGCGGAACTCAATTGGGGTCTGAGCGGCGCTTCCATATGGGTTGCCAATCCACCTGGGTATCTCAGATTCTCTGCGACGGCAATGCTAGCGTTGCCAAATTCTATGCCACCCAAAAGTCAAAAATAAGTCCGGCATTCCGTCTGAGCATCCGTCAAGCAAGAGGACCTTGTCCTTTGCTCGAGTTTCAGTCAGAGGGTCACGCACCACGCTTTTGGCCGGGCCATCTGACGCCATGAAGTTTGCTTCTGGTAAAAGAGAACTGCTGTCAATTGCGAGTTGTGGTTGGTTGAGGCCTTAAAGCTGCCTATGGCTGTCCATGCAAAGCTGAGCAGAATGCCTGTTCGAGCACTCAATGCGGAAGGCAAAAGCAACGACCGGCTCTGTCGCAGTGCCTTCGAAGTGTCGGTCAAGCACTGAAAACCACCAGCCTTCGCCCAGGTGGCGGCCCCGATGCATTTGGCTGTGCCTTGAATCGAAACGCGAATCAAATAGACTTCGAGCATGACACACACACACACACACACACAGCCACATGTAAACACAAAGCGTCACAAAGCATGATGCAGGAAAAAGCAACTCCAAGCAACCAGCGGCACAACATAACTTGCATCCATTCAAGCTTCTGGCGAAAAGATTGCCGCCAGCACCCGCCTGCAAACGCAAATAATATACACGCGCTACCAGTTGAGAACTAAACATCACCTCACGCAGAATCACTCGCCCAAGCCCACCTGCCCACCGAACGCACCCTGTCCTCGCAAAAAGCAGAAGCGGCAAAGCTTGTTCTTGCTACGCATGGCTGGCGAGCCCAACGGAACGAAGTTGTGAGGAAAGTCCAGAAATGAGAAACCTATCAAAATGCGAACTTGTCCAAGGTATAAGGCAAGCTATGTATATGTAAGTATATGCCAGTGGCTGCCAAAAATACGCATGACCTGCCAAGACCCATAAGAACATCTCAGCACAAAACGCTCAACAGCTTGACTGCAAATTCGTCCTGGTGGAGCTCCAAAGGCACATCCACCCTGCGGGGCCTGGGGAGCCTGGCGTTCAAAACAAAGAAAAAGGCCCTCACGTTGGCTATGCTCCGAGGCTGTGACAGGCTGAAAGCCTGCATATGACAGAGTGACAGAGTCTGAATCAGTCTGCGATAAGCGCTTGCAATGCCCAATCTGCAAGGCAGCTCGGGTCCTGCGGGTTGGCCTCCGAAAGGAGCACCTCACACTTCAACATTCTCTCGCTTAGCATTCGGGCACCGCGCTTGATCGAAACATTCTCTCGTCACCGTGCTTCGCCTTGATTGCCAAAAGGTGCGGCAGGAGCGCCAAAGCCTGCACTGCGGCAAAAAAGAAAGTGTTGAAGAACGGAGGCTGATGGCACTTTTGCCCAATTGGCGCAAAACGAAATGAGACAGGCTAGAAACCCAAGTTGGCACTGTATGGATGAGAAACCGAAAATCCAACATCACAGCAAGGCACAAAGAAAACCTGAGGAGAGGAGCGCAAAAGCCAGCAGCGCAGCCAAGAAATGTAAGAAAGAGCGGCCATTTTGTTCATGAGCACATGCGCGCGCAACATATTTGCGCGATGTCTAGCAGATTTGTTCTTTGCTTCTTTCGACCTAACGCTGGACTGCATGGTGTCCTTCCCACTGGGGAGACCTCTCCGAGACCTCCTCGAGACCTCCACGAAACCTCTGTGAGCAGCCCAGAAGGACAGCTCTGCCATGCTTCTGATAGGTAGGTACGCACATAGGTAGGTAGGTAGATAGATAGATAGATAGATAGATAGATCGAATTGTACAGAGAGAGAATAGATATAGTTAAATACTATGAAAATCCTGGCGCACGCCCACTCTCAGACCCTAAACCCTAAGACGACATCCAAGCCAACACCCCTACGACACCTTCACCGACACACCAACAGAACAGGAAATTCCAGCTTGCTTGGCAATGTCTCACAGCTTCGAGGCCGTCGACCTGCGAGATCTCTCACTCCGTCAATCCAATTCAGAAAGACCTTCCCTGTGGTCAGCCCAAACATGCTTCAGACAATCGACACACAACAAATGCTTCAGCAAAGCCAAAGATGCAAAAGAGCCAAGAACCACCGAACCCTGAACTAAGCGCTCGGCCGATCCATCACTGAATTTTGCGGGCCAAGCAAGACAACCCAACCCGGACAACAGACAACAGGGCTGCTTGTTCCGGAAAGAATCCTCTGTTCCGACAAATTCAAGTTCAAACCGACTAAAAGCTGCTAGGTGAAATCACGCCGATCTCTATGCACACTGATATGCGGTGCGCTTGAACAGGTTCATTAACTGCCGAGTTGTCTATACTTTTCCTGCCTGGCGAAGGCCCAAACCCGCCACCTCACAGTCACATTCGGCATGTAGCACACGAAAAAGAAAAAGAAAAAGCATGCAAAGAAATGCATGTGTGTGTCAATCATTCGCGAGCCTTGGGACTGTGGAGCCTGCCCAAACATGAACATGCTGCCTCGGGAGCGAGAAAGTGAACAAGATCCGCAAAAAGCACGGAAACTGCAGAGGCAACTGGAGAATAACAAAGGCAGCAACTGCCAGACGTTGGTTGGCCAAAGCCTCCTGCCATACACGCAATGCAGAGTCACAGCCAGAGTCACAGCTCATGCTTCGCGTACAAGCAAGGCAGCTTCTCCGGCGCTTTGCGGAGGTGGGCCTCCAAACTGGAAGATGCTGCCTCTGCAAGCTCAGGGCAAAATCTAGCCGAGCCCTTGCAAAAATCCATACCCATATGAGATTTGTCCCCGCCTCCAGCACTCTGCGCTCCAAAAGCATTCGCCTGCCCACTCTGCTGCGGGGCGCCGAAAATGCCAGATGCAGTCGCAGGGGCAGCAGGTGGAGCATCGAACATTGCACCACTTGGAGCGCCAAAGATGCCTGAACTCCCGCTGGGGTTTGCGCCGAAAATGTTTGACGCACCACCAAATGTTGCACCAAAAATATTCGGACCTCCTGCTGAAGTCGCACCAAAGCTGCTTGTGGCTCCTCCTGAAGTCGCCCCAAAGATACTGGAGCCTCCTCCTGATGTCGCACCAAAGATGCTTGACCCTCCTCCCGAAGTCGCACCAAAGATACCTGCGCTTCCTCCCGAAGTTGCACCAAAGATGCTTGAGCCTCCTCCCGAAGTCGCACCAAACACATTGGGACCTGCTCCCGAAGTCGCACCAAAGATGCCTGCGCTTCCTCCCGAAGTTGCACCAAAGATGCTTGAGCCTCCTCCCGAAGTCGCTCCAAACACAGGGGACCTCTCCCGAAGTCGCACCAAAGATGCCTGCGCTTCCTCCCGAAGTTGCACCAAAGATGCTTGAGCCTCCTCCCGAAGTCGCTCCAAACACAGGGGGACCTCCTCCCGAAGTCGCACCAAAGATGTTTGAACCTCCTCCGGAAGCAGCAACGAACATGTCTGAGCTACCACTG
>CAUJNA010003711.1:0-17500 GCA_963377175.1 Effrenium voratum | reverse complement strand
TACACAGGGTTCCCTTTCCGTGGCAGGTCTTTCACATACGCTGACTCTGTTTCATTGAAAGAAGACATGTAAAAAGACATTTGTTGGGTGAGAGGATGTGTGAATTTTCTGTGGAAGAGTCTTTGAAAGAAGGCATGGTTTGTGTGGGAAGATATGTGAACTTTCTGTGGAAGAGCCTTTGAAGAAAGGCATGTTTTGGTGAGAGGATGAACCTTTGTGATCGAAGGCGGGAAAAAGACATGTTTTGGGTGAGAGGATGAAAGAGTTGCTTGTAGACAAGAGTTATTGAAAAGACATGCTTTGTGTGAGATTATATGCGAATATTCTGTGGAAGAGTCTTTGAAAGAAGGCATGGTTTGTGTGGGAAGATATGTGAGTTTTATGTGGAAGAGCCTTTGAAAAAAGGCATGTGTTGGTGAGAGGATATGTGAACCTTTGTGAAAGAAGACATGTTCTGGGTGAGAGGATATGTGAATTTTCTGTAGAGAAGAGTTATTGAAAAGACATGTGTTGTGTGAGAGATGATATGTGAGTCTTTGTGGAAGAGTCAGGGATACAGTGATTCAGAAAAGTACAGCAAAAGAAAACAAATATCGTGTAAAACCACCATGTGTGTAAAAAAAGAACTGTCCCAGCCATAGCCTGGCTTTATTCTACACAGGGTTCCCTTTCCGTGGCAACTCTTTCACATACGCTGCCTTTGTTTCATTGAAAGAAGACATGTAAAAAGACATTTGTTGGGTGAGAGGATGTGTGAATTTTCTGTGGAAGAGTCTTTGAAAGAAGGCATGGTTTGTGTGGGAAGATATGTGAATTGAATTTTGTGTGGAAGAGCCATTGAAAAAGGGCATGGGCCAGGTCCAAGGCGTCTTTCTTCAATGATGCAAACCTCCTTCCTCTGGTCTCCCAGTGTGCAAATCTGAGCTGTTCTTCCTGCCTGCTTCCACGGTCAAGGCACATCTGAACCAAGCCCAAACCTGGGTACCTGGGGGGGGGTAGCATATATGTATATACATACATTGGACTTCAAACGCTGGGTGCGACTGTGAACGCTGCACATTGAGCACTGGTTCTTCTTACATAAACAGGTGGGCCCATTTTGCTCTGGCTTCAACGGCTCCGGGGTACTCCTTACTGAGCTTTTGACTCGCTTCTGAGTCCCTCCTCTTTGCGAGCAAAGACCCTGGGCAAAGCGATGGACTGACAAATTTGACAAATTGCATGGAAAAAACTACAATGATTTGACAGACTACATTGCCCGCTGAGTTGCTGCCAGCCGTATCTGCTCTTGGAGACACAAGCCTGAAGTGAATGCAATCTAGTGCGAGGAAAACATGCCAAACATACACGCAGCTGCCCGGCTGAAATCAAACATGGCAGGCCAACGGAGGACAATGCCACGACCCTGTTCGGCGACGCTTTGCGGTGACTTCTGACCATTCCCTGCCAGCGCTCTGCACTCGGGCAAACACACACACACACACACGTGTCCTCTCCCGCGCCTCAGGCGTTTGGAAGGGAGACGGTCCTGGTTGCTCGCTTCACAAGTTAGCAAGCATGGGATCAACGAAGGTCAGCTGTCCTCTTGACCTGAGGCGATTCTCGCAAAGCGTTCAGCAAATTCACATGCGCCACGCTCGCTTCCTCAGCCCTGCACCAAAAATATCAGCAAGACCAAGAGACTGCAACGGCTTGGCCAACCTGGCAACCCCAAAGTACCAAATAAATCACAAATTCGCAACTGTTTCTGTTTGCGCTCGGAAGCAAATGGCAACGACGACCATAACAAGAACAAGAACAAGAACAAGAACAAGAAGAAGAAGAAGAACAAAAACAAGAACACGAAAACGAGCACGAGCACAAGCAAGAGCACGAGCACGAGCACGAGCACGAGCACGAGCAAGAGCAAGAGCGAGAGCGAGAGCGAGAGCGAGAGCGAGAGCGAGAGCGAGAGCGAGAGCGACAGCGAGAGCGAGAGCCAGAGCCAGAGCAAGAGCAAGAGCAAGAGCAAGAGCAAGAGCAAGAGCAAGAGCAAGAGCAAGAGCAAGAGCAAGAGCAAGAGCACGAGCACGAGCACGAGCGAGAGCGAGAGCGAGAGCGAGAGCGAGAGCGAGAGCGAGAGCGAGAGCGAGAGCGAGAGCGAGAGCGAGAGCGAGAGCGAGAGCGAGAGCGAGAGCAAGAGCAAGAGCAAGAGCAAGAGCAAGAGCAAGAGCAAGAGCAAGAGCAAGGGCAAGAGAAAGAGCAAGAGCAAGAGCAAGACCAAGAGCAAGAGCAAGAGCAAGAGCACGAGCAAGAGCAAGAGCAAGAGCAAGAGCCAGAGCCAGAGCCAGAGCCAGAGCCAGAGCCAGAGCCAGAACCAGAACCAGAACAAGAACAACAACAACGACAACGACAACGACAACAACGACGACGACGACAACAATAACCAGCCGGAAGCACCATGACTCTCCCGGAAGAGGAGTCCAAGCTTGCCTCGGCACACCACACCACAGAATGGCCCGCCACGCCACACCGAACCACACCACGCCACACCAACCACACCACACCCACACCACCACCGCTGCCGCCGCCATCGCTGCCACCACCACCACCCCACCACCACGGCTGCTGCCACTGCCACCGCCACCCCCAACCGCCCTCACACGCTTTCAGACGCGCACCGATCAGCTGAACCTTGAGGGAGCCGTTAAAACATGACATGGATTTCAATCCGAAGAACTGCACACACGAGAAGTCAAGCTGACACGCGAGCAATGAAATTGCTCAGTTCGAAGCGGGTACAAGTGGTTGATCAAACCACTCGTCCGCCGAAACTCCAGTTTTCCTGATTAAAAAGTAAAATGGGTAGTGAGCCCGTCTTCCGCGGACTAGGAAGGTTCACACAGCGCTCAGAGGGCAGCTATGTATACGTATGTACAAGTATGTACCGGCATGTGCAAGTTTGTTCAACTATGTCCAGAAATGTACAGCATGTACGAGTATGTACAGGTATGTACAAGCTTGTACAAGTATGCACAGATATGTACATCTATGTACGAATATAAACAGGTACGTACAGGTCCGTTCAAGTATGTACGAGTATGTACAAGTATGAACAGATGTGTATAGGTTTGCGCGCGTGTATACACAAGTACGTACAGGTATGTCCAAGTTTGTACAAGTATGCACAAGTAAGTACAGATATGTGCAGCAATGTGCGCATATGTACAGGTATGTACAGTCAAGCTTTGTGCATGTCCGCCTGAAAGCGAAACATGTCGGTCAACCAACGCATGGCTTCCCTTGGCAAGGTCGCAGAAGGGCCTTACAGCTTCCAAAGCAGAGGCCAAAACCAAGACAAGAACACGGGCCCTGCAAGTGCAACGCAATACTGCATGATAAGACAAATTATCAAAAGCACACGCGCGTGCGAAAGTGAAGCAACGGGCAGCAGGATGCAAGGACGGGAGTCTGCGCTGGAGCCAGAGAGACCTAGCACGCTGCCTTGCGGGCGCACAAACAAGAGAACTTGAATCTGAACAACCAAAGCGCAGTCTGAGTAGGACTTGACGGGGTAACCACGGCCTGGGAGGGGTTGAGCCCTTCCCTCAGCTGACACTTCCGGCAGTTGCCCACAATTCTAGACTCGTGGGGTTGGCGGCCAATCAACGCACTCCTGGAGCACAGCTGGTGCGCGGCCTGGCCGGAGGCCGGCGTGTGCTCGGACGAAGAACACGCTCCCTGAGGGAGGCAAGCAAGGACACACCAGACGCGCGCCGAGCAGCTGAACGTTGAGGGAGCCGTTGAAACATGACATGGAGGTCAAGCCGAAAAACTATATACACGAGAAGTCAAGCTGACACGCGAGCAATGAAATTGCTCAGTTCCAAGCAGGTACAAGTGGTTGATCAGACCACTCATCCACCGAAACCATAGCTTTGTTGGACTGGATAGGCAAATCGGCTCCAGTCGCCCTGCTTAAAAAGCAACAATGGGTAGTGAGCCCATCTTCCTGAACTAGGAAGGTTCTCACACACACACATCATTCCTCACCACACCACACCACAACTTCAGACAAGTTGTGCTTCCAATGCATTCTCAAAAGTCACACAGTTCGGGCCCAACACAGTTTACACGTGCTTAAACTCAACTAAAGCCATGTTTTGGAGGCCTTTCGGCAAGGGTACGACTCAGCAAGAGCAAGGAAAGCGACAAAGCGAGAGAGCCTCAAAGCGAGGCAGCGAGATGTGTAGTGCGCGGCGAGGTGTGTGGCGTGGTGTGGTGGCAAAGCCCTTTTTGAGTTTCTCAGATCCTTGGTGCGTGTTTTTTTGTAGCCTCCTAGCATTGACATTTCACTATTGGCGGTGTGCGGGGTGTGGAGTGCGGCGTGTGGGTGTCTGGTGTATCTTCTGCGTGGTGTGGGGTGTGTCATGTGTCATGTGTCATGTGTGGTGTGTGGTGTGTGGTGTGTGGTGTGTGGTGTGTGGTGTGTGGTGTGTGGTGTGTGGTGTGTGGTGTGTGGTGTGTGGTGTGTGTGTGTGTGGCGTGTGGCGTGTGGCGTGTGGGGTGTGGAGTGTGGTGGGTGTGTGGTGTGGTACGTTGGATGTGGCGTGATGTGACCCTGAAGGTGCCAGAGCAGGAAGGGCGGAACGGAGGGGAAAGGCTGGAGTTCGGTAACAGCAAGGGGCGCACAGAGTGCTGTGGGGAACATCCCGCTGTGCCTTGTCCGTCTCGAATGCCCAGCCCCGGCACGTGTCGTTGTGTGCTAAAATGTGTTGATTTCGCAGTGGTTTGCCAAATGAGGACCTGTTCTAATGTACGCATGTATCATCACGCAAACGGTTCGGTGCCACTTCAAACATGTCCTTGCACGGTACTCAACTCGCACCCTTCTACCCTTCTTTGCACCACTCCCAGAAATCGGCGATCTGCATTGGTTCCGTGTGTGTACAAACTCCTTCAAGACACCCTTTGCTTCAGGACTCTTCGAAGAAGTTTGTTTAACATGAAACAATCTGCAGCGATACAATGTGTGTGTGTGTGTTGCAAATGGCGCTTCCCCTTCCCTTTGCTCCCTATGTTGCCTCTAAAACAACACTGGTGTCGGTGGCTTGCGGGTCAACTTCCCGCTCTCAGAGCAGGTAGGATTTATCAACACATTACAAGCAGAATGCATCGAAAACAGCAAAGCAAACATCCCACATTCGGAGAGGTCTTCCCGGCAACTCAAGGGCCCGTGCCAACTACCAGCGGAGGCAACTAATTCACCGTCCCAAGCATGAATCAGTCCAATCAATCCTGTAGCACCTTTCTGCAGCACAACTGAGCACTGGGCAACGGCTGCCACTGCGGCACTGGTGCCTGTGGATTGACAAGCGAGGAGACAAGGTGTGGCACAACATGCACCGTGCCCAGCCTGCGCATGTATAGTCATTGCTCAGACGGCCCGTCCATCAAATCTTGCAAGCACCTAGCCCTTTAGAGCTGTGGACATGTTGCCTGGTGCTGCATCAAGTGAGTGTCACGGAAGAGATTGACATTGTCTACACGCGCGACATATTAATCCAGCACGGATGTGTTGGGGCAAGTATGTTCCAAACCTGGTGCCACTACCACGTTGTCATTGTGCACCCAATCCTCTCACCTATGCATCTAACAAAGAAGCTGAATGTGGTTGTTCGAAGCCTCATGTAGTGAGCGAATGCACAACCCATGCTGTGTCAAGGCATGTTTGACCGTAGCCTGAACATACACCAAGCTTGGGCACGCATATTTTTCAAATGGTACCACTGCAGTCCTCTGACGCACACATTAGCCATGCAAGGCGAGAAAGTCTATGCCTGCGAATTCTAAGATAGGCCTGTCCCGACTTGAAGCCTTTCGGCATCCAGCGCAACGGCTCCTGCAAATTGCGGGTTCAGGGCCTGGAATCGGATCTATCTTCCCACAGCACCTTTGGCTGATCACACCGAAACAGTTGGGGTCTTAATATCCTACATAAGCTTTGCATCACGTCGTATCCGTTCATCGCACCCGAGTTTGCCGCTCCTTCACGGGCATCGCAGTTTCTGTTCCAGGGGGAGGACTGCATCTCTTGCGACGTGGTACAAAGCGCAACAGCTGCCTTATGACTGTATTAGTCTTAAAGCAGCTGGTTGTCCAATTGATAAGAGCTTCTGCCTTGTCGCATGAAGCATCTTGGCCATCCCATGGGCCAAATGGTCAAAAGAGATACTGCACGGAGCTGATGTCTTTGGAGGCAAGTTGCAGCAGGACCTGGTAACTGCCACTCGCTCATGTGCGCTTCACACTGGCACACTGGCCTGCCAATCGGCACGGAGGTCAGCTGGAATATATCGTGCGGCAGCACATGACTCTGCAATGGCCTCACGAATGCTGGTTGCTATATTAATATGCACACTGCTGATAGCCGTACTGCTTTGATGCGTTGCGGATAGTGTAAAACAGGGGAAAGGAATCTGGAGTCTATGTTTCCTGTACAGGAAAGCAGACCCACTCCGACAAAAAGAGGTAGAAGCAAAAAGAATCAAGCCATGCTTTGGCCCCAGACCGCCATGTAAATATCGCGATCACGGCGAAGTTGGTCAGGAAGGAAAGCAAGAGTCATTCCATTGTGTGTGACCTTTGAACAAAGCAAACATTGCTTTGTGCCACTGAAGCATGCTCACATGGCAAAATCAAGCAAACCTCAGGCTGGCACCAAACGCATTGCCACACTGCGATTGTTCCGAAGATCAGGGGACGCATACCTGGGCGATACCCTGCTGTGATTAATGCTCTGGGATTCTGCTTTGCTCCGATACTTTCGAAACCGATTCTGCGCACATTCTAAGGGAGGCACTGCAGAGCGCTGGGCGATTGCACGGCAGCGGCAATGACGACCTTTCGTTTCGTGACTCAAGAAGCACAAACAAAACAAGGGATTTAGAGGACAAAACACACACACACACAGACACGCACGCGCACCCACATCTGTTGGCCGCTCATGCATGCACCCACACCCCCAACCACACACACACACACAACACAACAACAACAAAAAAGCGCCTGCACATTCTCCTGCATCTTCTTGCTGGCATATGCTAGAGCTTGGCCGTTTTGTTGGACAGCTACCAAGACCAAGTCCGCATCCTCGCAGATTGCAGGAGTTTTGAGCTACTCCACTAAACACATCAGTCATCGCTAAACATGTCAGTCATCACTTGGTTGAGTCATTTTACCCCTTACATTGGCCAAGTGAATGTGTAAATGTGTACAAGAACGTGCATGAGTAACAAAGTTGACACCAAGAGAAGATACAAACGATGTGTCAAGCAAGAAGCGCGCGTCCAAGTGCAGTATCTTAGAAACATTAAATTTGTTGCGGTGCGCCGCTGAGCAATAGAGCACAAGCTGGCTAAGCACCAGGCATCCCGCATCAGTTTGGGAAAGTATTTCAAGCGAAGTCCATCCTGGCGTGACGTTACAAGAGAGGCGCGGAAACACGACAAAACCGGCCTCTTTCAGCGAATCCATAGCAAGTTGCCTATCTTTGCAAATGCCCTGCGCCTTGGCATTCCAAGATTAACTTGCTGTATGAGTTTTGTCAACATGCGTTGTTCAGCCAAGCCAAATTATGTCAATGGCCAAAATGGGTTCTGCTCACTACTAACCACAAACCATTCCACGGGAAAATTGCGATATGCCCCATTTGCAACCACTGTGTAGCTTCCATGCATTCTATTTGCCGGGGTGGTTTGTGTGCCCAATTATCACGTCCTATCGCTCAAGCGCTCAAGCAAAGTCCCTGGCACGAGGTGGCTCCAAGTCTCGCGACCTCAGGTAGGGCATACGGGGCAAGACTGACAAAGACTTGGATGCGTAAGGACGTAAGGCAGTGGCTTGTCAAACAGAAAGATCTCAAGCTCAACCTGTCCAACATGTCTGCCACCTATGCAGCTCACCCCAGTCCGCAATGCGTGCCTGGAAGTGTTGGCAGTTGTTGAAGAACAGGCCATATTCGTTCCAGCGGCTGGGCAAGCTCGCAAAGTGAAGAGGTGCAACACAATTACAAGTGAAGGCCTTGCCAATGACGAGCCCATCCAGGTGATCAAAGACCGAACACTGACCTCTCAATACCACAACTGCTACTTTCAGATCCTGAATTGCATTGATTGCAGGATGCCGTTGCAAAGAATGCAAAGCAGGCCTTGTTCTGCAGCTTTCTGGTAAGTTCAGCAGAGACCCTCAGCACATGTCATGTCCCATCGATCAACATCTCTATTCCAGCCAAGCTGCTTTGTCATTACACGAGCTTGTCCATTGGACCTGTGTCAACAGCGCTAAGTGGCAAGGAGGGTGTTTAGTCTCAGCCCACCCCAGCCACGTAAACATGTTGAAGCCCAAACGTGAAACTGTTTCCATGTGTGTACGTGCGCATCCAACGCTCCAGTACCTGAACTCATTGATCAGCTCTCGGCACACAAATCCTGCAATGCGCGCACCAATGTTGAGCTCGTATGACTGCGAGGCAATGTATGCTTTGCCCGTTTGTATCAACGTCGCAAAAGTAAGACAACAAAACTTCAAGTGCCGAGAAGACCATGCCCAGCCAAACAGCAACCTGCCTTCTCCAACCATCATCTCCATGTTGTCGCCCAACTGGCGTTGTCAGGATAGGAACCAAACAAATGTCATTCATGACATCAATTGGCGGAAAAAGAACAAGGTCCACACGCATGCAGCAATGTGTTCTGCCGGGCGCGCCCGCTCAAGGAGGATTTGGAAATCACCGTCATCAACCTGTCGCCACAAAGGATGAAACATGAGGGGTCTCTGCGGGAAAATGTACGAAGCCGACTTCAAGTTGCCCTCACTGATTGAACTACCATCAAAAACGTCAGCACAACGGAACCTCCAGCACAGCATAAGTGTGATAGAAAGGAAAGCCTTGGCATGATGGCCAGCGAGGGCCCGCAACACCATATGCTTGAATTACATGCTCACACAAAGCACTGGTTGCAGCTTGCAAGTGGTGGAGGTGCCATCGAGAAACCTGCAAAGGTAGGCATTCCAAATAAAGGTAGCCTCAGCTTCCGTCAGCACAAATACGTGACATTGTGGAATGGGCGCCTGTATTCTGTGTATGAAGTGATAACGCCATTCAAGAGCTTCTCCTCAAAATGACAGCAAACGCAGTGACAGGCAAGCACCAGCAATGGCCCATTGTGCCGATTTCGGAGCCCATCCTGCAGCGAATCGGCTGGCTCGGAGATCTGGGTGCTGGAAATCCTCCAAGCTCCGCGCTGTACAGGAACAGACGGCTGATATCTGCAAGCACTCTGAGCCCGTGGCCGAACAAACCGCAAACCTTAGCAGGCGCGAATGCCCTTCTTGATTTAGGCGGGAAAACCTCCATTCGTGTGCTGTGAATCTGTGCGAACCAATGTGGCTGTGCGTGTCTGCAAATGCCTTCGCATTCCATGCAGTCACGTAATTCTGCAAGTAAGTGGTAGTCGGAGCAAAGTATGTTGTGCCGACAATTACCCTCACACTGCTCACCTACAGCCGTGACCTCAGTGTTCTTATTTGAACCAGGCAAGATATCACCTGTTTCCTTTAAAAGGTGGGCAGCAGCCTCAGCATGTGAGCGCAATGCGCGGAAAGCACCATCACGACCACCACCAGCATCTTTAACGTAGGGTTTATTCATGTCGGCCCTCAAAGCTGGGAAGTGCTTAGATCCTGTTTGAATGGAACGGAAAGGAACGTGCAAAAAATGCAAGAACTGGAAATGCAGATTAGGAAATACATCAAAAGCCTTTCCAAGAATTTGGAAAAAGTGGAAATGACATTGAAGAAATGGAAAGAACTTGGAAGGGAAACGGGAAGGAAATTGCAGAGAATGCAAAAAGAATGAATCACAAAAGAATTAGGAAAATATTATTGCACGTACATATTCCTAAATGCAGCCAATACTTCAAAAATTTGAAAGGATGAATAAGAGATTGACATTACATGGAGCTCGGTCACTTTAAAGCAATATTCTCTGCCACGACACCCCCCCTTGCGTGACTCAAGACCCCAGCTGCAAACTGGTGGCATGCAATAGCTGGCATAAGAAGCATAACACTGTTTATCCTAGAATCATCAATGCCATCATTTCTTATAAGTAGATCGATATATATATAGATGCGTTTGAATGAAACAACAAAGACTTCACGGAGCAACGCGGGCCTCCACAGAGTCCCCTCAACAAATGTGCCTGGCTGCTGGGGGAGGGACGTTTTTCCCAAATGCGTAGCATAGGGTTCTCGTTTCATCCTGGGGGTCTGGGGGTGAAGCCTTGTTCGCCGGATGTTGTGCAACCGTCCGCAACCGTTCGCAAATTGCGCTATGGCTCTCCCAGTGGGGAAGCGCAGAGTGCGTGAGTTTTGATGACTTGTGATGTGCTGTTTTCGTTGGCCCTGTGCCCGAATCGTAGCTTCTCAAGCTCGACGTGTCGGTTCGCTGCGCAGGCGCAGTGTTTTGGAAGGCTGCGTGTTCTCGTTGCCGTGCCAGTGGGATTTGCGATGCGGTTGCTTTGAGGCGTCCTGCTTGGCAGACGCGTGATAGTGTTTGCACGGCGCCGTTTTCGTTGGCACTGTCGTACAATCGGCTCGTTTTGGCGAGCCTGAAACATGTCAAAATTGGTCGACATCATTCTGGCGCCACAGTCTCGTGCTAGTTTTGGATGCGTGTCGTAAACGTGTCAAAGTTGGATTTCGTGCCAGGTCCAGCAGTTTGGATGATTTTGAGTTTGTGGCAAGCTTACGTTGCGTGAATTTCGTGGCAGGCGCCGCACTTTGGAGCTTTTCGTGCAAATTTTGTGGCAGGCGCAGTACTTTGGCGCCTGGGTGTAGATTTTGTGGCAGGCACGTCACTTTGACTGAGCGAGATCGCTCTCGCTGTGGCGCGGTGCACATTTTGAGAACGCGAAGCGAACCCTCTGCGCTCTTGCTGTGGGGCGGCGCGCATTTGTGGCGCGGCGCACATTTTGCGAACGCGAAGCGAACCCTCTGCGCACTTTGGGTGGGTCAAATCGCTCTCGTTGTGGCGCGGTGCGCATTTTGAGCAGAGCATGCGAATTGAACCCTCTGCGCGGGTCGAATCGCTCTCTCTGCGGCACGGTGCACATTCTGAGCGCGCAAAGTGAATGAACCCTCTGTGCACTTTGGGTGGGTCGCTGTGGCGCGGTGCGCATTTGGAGACGGAAGTGTCGTTCAGAAGTGTCAATCACAAGTGTCCATTAGAAGTGTCGTTCAGAAGTGTCGATTAGAAGTGTCGATCACAAGTGTCGCTCAGAAGTATTGGTGGGAAGTGTTGCTCGGAAGTGTCGATGGCAAGTGTTGCTCAGAAGTGTCGATCAGAAGTGTCGAACAGAAGTGTTGCTCAGAAGTGTTGCTCAGACGTGTCCCTCAGAAATGTTGTCAAAAGTGTGGATCAGAAGCGTCAATCAGAAGCGCGGATCAAAAGTGTCGCTCGATCAGAAGCGTCAATCAGAAGTGTGGTTCAGAAGTATCGCTCAAAATGTGTCGCTCAGAAGTGTCAGTCAAAAGTGTCGCTCAGAAGTGTTGTTCAGAAGTGTCGAGCAGAACTGTTGCTCGGAAGTTTCGATTGTGCTCAAAAGTGTTGCTCAGGGGTATCGGTCATTGCTCAGAGGCGTCGCTCAGAAGCGTCGCTCAGGAGCGTCGCTCATGTCGCTGAGATACGTGTGTGGAAACGTTGCTCGAATTGCAGGACTGCCGCGCAGTGTTGCCCAGAAGTGTTGTTCACACGTGTCGCTCAGAAGTGTCGCTCAAAAGCGTCGCTTACATGTGTGCGTGTGTGTGTTTGCTCAGAAGTGTTGCTCGGAAGTGCTGATCACAAGCATCGGTCAGAAGTGTGGCTCAGAACTGTCGATCAGAGGCGTCGGTCAAGGGTGTCGATGAGCAGTGTCGAATCAGACGTGTTGCTCAAAAGTGTTGCTCGGAAATGTCGGTCGGAAGTGTTGCTCAGCAGTGTGGATCAGAAGTGTTGACCAGAAGTGTCGATCAGAAGTGTTGCTCAGAAGTGTCGATGAGCAGTGTGCATCAGGAGTGTTGACCAGATGCTCAAAACTGTCGATCAGGAGTGTCAATCAGAAGCGCGGATCAAAAGTGTTGCTCAGAGGCGTCGATCAGAAGTGTCACTCAGAAAAATAGATGAAAAGTGTCGCTCAAAAGTGTCGATCAGAAGTGTTGCTTGGAAGTGTCGCGCAGAAGTGTCAGCCTCAAGTGTTGCTCAGCAGTGTTGCTCAGAAGTGTCGCTCAGAAGTGTCGATGGGCAGTGCGGATCAGAAGTGTTGGTCAGAAGTGTCGCTGAGAAGTGTAACTCCGAAGTGTAGATCAGAAGTCTTGCTCAAAGGTGTTGCTGGGAAGTGTCGGTTGGAAGTGTTGCTCAGAATTGTCGCTCAAAGGTGTTGCTCGGAAGTGTTTGACAGAAATGTCGCTCAGAAGTGTGGGTTGGAAGTGTTGCTCAGAAGTGCTGATGAAAAGTGTCGATCAGAAGCGTCGATCAGAAGTGTCGATCAGAAGTGTCGCTCAGAAGTGTTGCTCAGAAGTGTCAACACAGCAGTGTTGCTCAGAAGTGTCGTTCAGAAGTGTCGATGAGCAGTGTGGATCAGAAGCGTTGGTCAGAAGTGTTGCTCAGAACTGTCGATGCGAAGTGTGGGTCAGAAGTGTTGCTCATCAGTGTCAATCAGAAGTGTGGTTCAGCAGCGTTGCTCAAACTGCCGATCAGAAGTGTTGATCAGGCGTCGCTCAAAAGTGTCGCTCACAAGTTCACAAGTGTTGCTCAGAAAAGTCGATCAGAAAAAGTGACGCTCAGAAGTGTTGCTCAGAAAAGTCGATCAGAAGAAGTGTGGTTCAGAGGTGTTGGTCAGGCGTCGCTCGAAAGTGTCGCTCAGAAGTGTCCATCAGAAGTGTGGGTCAGAAGTGTTGCTCAGAAGTGTTGATGAGAAGGGTTCCTCAAAAGTATCGATCAGAAGTGTCGATCAGAAGTGTTGCTCAGAAGTGTCGCTCAGAACTGTCAATTCAGCAGCATTGCTCACAAGTGTCGTTCAGAAGTGTTAGCAGTGTGGATCAGAAGTGGTCGGAAGTCTTGCTCCGAACTGTCGATGAGAAGTGTGGATCAGAAGTGTTGCTCCTCAGTGTCAATCAGAGGTGTGGTTGAGCAGTTTTGCTCAATCTGTCGATCAGAAGTGTCAATCAGAAGTGCGGATCAAAAGTGTTGCGTTGGTCAGAAGTGTTGCTCAGAAAAGTCAATCAGAAAAAGCGTCGCTCAGAAGTGTTGCTCAGAAAAGTCGATCAGAAGAAGTGTGGTTCAGAAGTGTTGATCAGGTGTCGCTCAAAAGTGTCGCTCAGAAGTGTCAATCAGAAGTGTTGCTCAGAAAAGTCGATCAGAAAAAGTGTCGCTCAGAAGTGTTGCTCAGAAAAGTCGATCAGAAGAAGTGTGGTTCAGAGGTGTTGGTCAGGTGTCGCTCGAACGTCAGAAAAAGTGTCCCTTAGAAGTGTCGATCAGAATCAGAAGTGTTGATCAGGCGTCGCTCAAAAGTGTCGCTCAGAAGTGTCAATCAGAAGTTGCGCTCAGACGTGTCGCTCAGAAGTCTAGTACGCGCTGGAAAATCGCAACTTTGTAGTGCAAGTCTAGCGCGCGAAGCACGGGTTTCCAGCTCTAGCTGGAAAATCGCAACTTTGTAGCACAAGTATAGCGCGCGAAGCACAGGTTTCTGGAAAATCACAACTTTGAAGCGTAAGTCTAGTGCACGAAGAGGTTTCCAGCTCCAGCTCGAAAATTGCAACTTGGTAGTACCAGTCTAACGCGCGAAGTACAGGTTTCCAGCTCCAGCTGGTAAATTGCGACTCTGTAGTACAAGTCTAGTACGCAAAGTACAGGTTTCCAGCTCTAGCTGGAAAATCGCAGCTGGAGAATTGCAACTTTGAAGTACAAGTCTAGTGCGCGAAGTGTGCAGGTTTCCAGCTCTAGCTGGAAAATCGCAACTTTGTAGCACAAGTATAGCGCGCGAAGCACAGGTTTCTGGAAAATCACAACTTTGAAGCGTAAGTCTAGTGCACGAAGAGGTTTCCAGCTCCAGCTCGAAAATTGCAACTTGGTAGTACCAGTCTAACGCGCGAAGTACAGGTTTCCAGCTCCAGCTGGTAAATTGCGACTCTGTAGTACAAGTCTAGTACGCAAAGTACAGGTTTCCAGGCTGGAAAATCGCAGCTTTGTTTGAAGTACAAGTCTAAAGTCTAGTACTGCGCAAGCAAAGGTTCTAGTCTAGCAGCCAAGCACACAAAGACAAGTTTGTAGTACAAGCGAGCGCAAGTTTGAGCAAGCAGTCCAGGAAAATCGTAACTTTCACTAGTCTAGTACGCGAAGTACCGGTTTCCGGCTCCAGCTGGAAAATTGCGACTTTGTAGTACAAGTCTAGTACGCGAAGTACAGGTTTCCAGCTCCAGCTGGTAAATTGCGACTCTGTAGTACAAGTCTAGTACGCAAAGTACAGGTTTCCAGCTCTAGCTGGAAAATCGCAAGCAACTTTGAAGTACAAGTCTAGTGCGCGAAGTGTGCAGGTTTCCAGCACTAGCTGGAAAGTCACAACTTTGTAGCGCAAGTATAGTACGTGAAGTACAAGTTTCCAGCTCTGGCTGGAAGATCGCAACTTTGAAGTGCAAGTATAGTACGCGAAGTTCTTGAGCTCCAGCTCGAAAATCGCAACTTTGTAGTACAAGTCTAGTACGCAAAGTACAGGTTTTCAGCTCTAGCTGGACAATCGCAGCTGTGTAGCGCAAGTCTAATGTGCGAAGTACCAGCTCCGGCTGGAAAATCGCAACTTTGTAGACAAGTCTAGCGCGCGAAGCGCAGGTGCCCAGCTCCAGCTTGAAACTCGTAGCTTTGTACCAACAAGTGGAGCACGCAAAGTACAGTTTTACAAGCTGAAAAACATAGTTTGCGCAGTAGGCTTGATTGCGAGCCCCATTGGCTTATACCGAAAAATGGTCTCCCTGAAAAAATTCTTGGGCTTGCGCAAAGTGATGCGCATTCGGGTTCGTGGGCTCTGTCTTGTTTTTTTGTTTAACACTCCGAATTTTGGTGAGATATGTGTTGCTCTGAGCGGGTAGGAACTTGTTCAAATTGTAGGATCGGGGCAGTCCAGCAGGCCCGGACTAACTCGACAGCCACTGCATTGTGGGAAGCATGCAACTCAGACGCATCCGCTCCAAGGCAACCAAGCTGCTCCCATTCTTCAACCGCCGGCAGAAGTGATGGAGCTTGTCCGTATTCTGCGCAGCAGTGACTTGCGCTGAACTCCCCAGGCACTCACGGCCTTCATGCGTGATGGGCATTCCTCCATGAAGCCAAAGCTGACCTTCCAAATACGCAGTACGCAGAGCCAATGCTGTTCTGGCCCAAGGCCCCACTCTTGGCTATCTTGGCTCAGGTGCAAATGGGCGGCCTTTTCCTCCCACCACTTAGCCACTCGGCTGTTCCGCTTCGGTTTTGTTGCCCGAACCTGAAGAGGCACAAGAGGAAAAAGGCGATACAACTCTCTCGCGGCAATCTGAGGCACCAACACACTCCTTCCCGTCCACAAACGTCGGCTGAGAGCAGCAGCTAAAGACTGAGCAGCACGACTCTGCACTTATACACAACCAATTCTAACGACATGAGAGAGATACAGACAAAAAGAGAAAGACTGAAAAGAGAAGAGGAGAAACAAAAGAGAAAGAACGAGAGCGAGAGTGACTTACACGACCGCCTTAGCATTTGCTTCAAGCTTAAGACTCGGGCCCATCTTGGCCCCAAGAAAGTCCAATACCTCTACACACTAAGTTGAGCCTCTTCGCAGCCGCAATTCCCATGCCGCGCTACATGCACCAAACGTCGGCTGCCAATGTCTGCAGGTTTCGCTCACAATCACGGACCGCACTTTGGCAGTCCTTCGCCCTTGCGATCATTCCATTTTGGAAGGCAAGGAAGACTGGTAGAACGCGTTTCCCTCATTGGCTCATGCAACATCTGGGCACCTGGGGGCGGACAAGCACGCCTGCCCCCAACTGTAGAACAAAAAGGTACAGCGGCACCTCATCCTGGGCGCAGACCAGGAGCGCTTTGCCTGCGCAAGGCTGGCACGCAACCTTTGTCTCGGTCTTGGCCGGTTGGAAGTTGACTGCTGTATTGTTGGCCAATTTCGGCGCCACCCGCCGGTCACCTTTGCTGCAGCTACCCTTTCCTACGCTGCTGGTAGCATCGCATCCTCAATTTGTCTCTTCGTGTTTCCCGACTCCTCTTTGTTTGTCCTCCCTGCTCTCTTTTGTTTCTTCTTATTGTCATTGTTATTCTTAAGAAGAAGGAAACAGCTTGTTTCTTCTTCTTCCTCTTTCTTATTGTTCTGCTTATCATCTTTATCTCCATATATATATATATGTAGCATATTATTACAAATATTGGTGTGATAATTATTACTGTTACTGTTACCATTACTGCGGCTGTATTTTAATGACATTATTCCAATTACTATTTCTGTTAATACGCTTATTACTCATACGACTAATATCATTGCTTTTCTTATTGTTGTTATTGTGTTTGTTCTTGCTATTGCTAAGGCTATTGCTATTGCCATTGTTGTTACTATTGATATTGTTCTCGCTATGTTGCTTCTTCTTCTTCTTCTTCTGAGGCTGTCTCGAGTCTTAGCCGGGCAAAGTCTTCGTCAGCCAAGCCGCTGTCGCTTTGCTCAGCGCAAAGCAAAGCAATCGCACAGCGACATTTGCGCACATCAGCGCAGCGAGAGCACTTACAGAGACCACAACGCAATGTTCATCATATACAAAACCGACATGCAAAGAAAACCACGCAACGCACGAGTCAATACCAAAAACTGCTAAGACGAGCAAAACATGCTTACTTAGATACTAGACTGTCTTGCACACTCGCGCAATTGCGGATCAAATTACTCACCCCCCCCCCCCATTCACTCAGGACAACCCAGCACAGGAAGAGCTGAACAAGGAAGCAACATAAGCGGGAACCCTCCAATTCCAATCCAATGCGCTGTTCCCATAAGGCGCACCCCACCCACGTGTTTATCCGGCTTCTTGGGCCGTGCACGCTGTTTGCCCTCGCCGATGCCCGGCTCCAGCCTGGCTCGCTACCTTCTTTGGGATGCGCCCGGCCGCCTTTCCCAATGCCTGCCGGCTGCACAGAACGCACGCATGGCTCCCTATCCTTGGTCAATTCGCACGCCTCCTCCAAGTCGTCCACTTCTCCAAAGCTAATCCAAGTTTTCCGCTGCCTGCGCGGCAAGCAAAACGCCACGTGCCCAGAGAGCCTCCACGCACGCGGCATCTAGCGAACAGGGTCGTGTCCTCTTTCCATTTTACAAAGCCAAATTAGACCAGCACGCTTAGTCAGCTTTACAAGGGTCATGTCAATGTGGAGGAAACCGCTGAGAAAGAGA
>CAUJNA010003710.1:381663-445406 GCA_963377175.1 Effrenium voratum | reverse complement strand
GGAGATTTATCATCCCCGAAAAAGGCTTGCCTAGCATCTACATGGTGTCTGTGCCAGGATTTGGACTCTTCGTCACGCACCCAGTGGTCCCTTTCAGGAGCATCAGCAGGTGCTTCAGAGTCAACAACAGGATCATTACTGTTATCGCCAGGATGATCGGAACCCGGACCAACGGCATTGAGCTGGTTGTCCGGTTCGGTAGGAGCATCCGCTTTGGGAAGACCCTTTCCTTCTCCAGTATCTAGGAGCTGGACCTCCCTAGTCAGACGCTCATAGGCGGCCAACATGGGAAAAACGTATCCCTCTTCGGGGTTCCGCCAAATTCTTTTGACTTGATGAACACTGGGTCGGGAAAATCCGTTCCTAAAGTGTTCAAGATCGGCAACGTAGTAGTCGCCCTTCGGCCACCGGGCTCTAATCTATAACCCAGGAAAATCCCAGGCTTCGACACTGGCCCGAATTTGGGCGCTTTAGATGCAGGGTCAATCTTCTGTGCCGGCATAGCGGGCACGTTACTGTATTCGTCCTCTCCGTGATCGGACGGCCCTGAATCATCAGCTAGTTCATCATCTCCTTCGGGCTCGTAATCAGAGTCCTCAAGAGGGTCAAACTCTTTTGGCTTTACAGTGAAATACGTCTCGCCAGTCCACGGGGCTTTTAGCTCCTTGGTGGAATCTGGACCGTATCTCCAGTGTACGGAGTGCATCATTTCTCCATTTTCCTCATCATACTGAACCCATGTATCACGGTCAGCGGTGAGACGAATATGCTCGATTGGAGCATCAACGCTGTCAGCTTTGAATAGCTTAATCCTTGGTTCAACGTGCACTCTGTCGAGTTTGCCAGATTCTTCATCGAAGATCCAGTGATCTTTTGTAGGAATTTCATCAGCTTTGTGATGGTCGTCCCGTTCGGAGGCGTTTTTGAGCCCCCCCTTTTCGAGCCTACGCGGTTTTGGCGCGATTGGCTTGAAATCAACAAGACATCCGAATGGGATGAGCTGACCGGGAAAGTCCCTGTCATCGTTTCTCTTTCCCCATGCGGTTCCTTCACCTCGATTTTCGAGATTTCTGGCTGCGCAAAATGCGCGAACGGCAAATGGCCACCATTTGGGTGATAAGCCGGCTTGTCTGAGGAGTACTCTTGCTCCATGCAGAACTAGCTTCACTTTGTTTTCAATGATGCCATTCGTCTTTGGCATTCCGGGTGTGGACATGTGATGCACCCAAGCCATTCGGCGAGTAGCCGCAAGAAACTCTCTAGCTTGGTCCGAGTATAGCAGACCAATCTTGGGTTCAGGACCCATAAACTTGTGAAAAGCTTCTACCGTATTAGGTACAGACCGACTGAAAACAGGGAGTACATCTATGTACTTAGTCGCAAGATCGTAAAACACGACTGCGTCTGTTTCACCATTCACACCACGGTCCTTTAAACCGTGTAACACCATCGTGTCAACAGTGACAATATCACCGAATTTCGTGCATTCATGCGCGTCGGCACCGCCCCGGCGGTGCAAACGCACGTTTTCCATCTTTGCGCGTTGGCAATGTGGGCAAAAAGGATTCTTTGGCAAATGTGACATCATGTGTTGAAGCGTTTTAGCTTCAGCACGCAACTGGGCCTCAGTCCTGTAGCCCTCAGGGTGTTTGATTTCAACAACTTCACCCCCTTCGTCAGGCGCGTCGGCCTCAGAGGGAGCTGCAGGATACAGTGAATCGTTCATGGCAATTACTGGACCGGGCATTGCCGGTATCGCAGGACATGCATCCAAGTTCGGGGCTCCAAACATAACCGGCCCTTTAGGCAGGTATGGGACGTTGTTTATAACGTCGAGCCTAACAGTTTTCCCGGATGGGCTGATGAGAACAGGCGTCTCAAAAGCGTCCCACCGGAAACTGTATCCAAAATCCGCACACCTACGCCCTACGAGGGTGTATTATCCATGACGAAGGCTTCAATATCCTCGTCAAGTGACTCAACAGTTGCATCAACTCTACCTTGAGTCCCAGCAACACCATTTGCGGTTTGCAAGGAGTGTTGGATACGCCCATTCTTGATGTGGCGATGGTCCTGTGCGGGAATGTCGTGCATCCCAACCAAGTCGAAAGGACACCCAGTGTCAGCAAGCCACCGGATTTCGATTTGCGGGCCAGGCATAGCAGGCATCTGATCAGGAACGTTTTCCCTGATCGTTCGAGGGCGACGAGCCCACCTATTATCAGGCACATACTCGCCTAACTGCAACTGTACAATCTGTCTAGTGGTGGCAGCTAGGATTCTAGCATTTTCCTCGGACATCGCAATCACCTCGGGAGGTTGACGCAACCTATCCGGGTGGATGGGGCGAGAATGTGACCGCCGATTCATGATCGGCCTCGGCTCGTCACGCGTCCTTATATTCTCAACTTGCTGAATCTCAGCATTGTCGTTGAAATTCAGCCTGTGAGCAGTGAGCTTAATCCTCACCGCCTTTGCGAGCTCAGAGTTATACTGGCCGCACTTACCGGGCAGATAATAGAAATCCGTCCTAATGTCAATTGGCCCGGGAATCCGTCTGAATAAAACGGATTTACGAGTTGGTACACTCAAATCGACATCATCAATCAGAGCGTTGTCCGAGAGACGAATCGTTCGTCTGCGAATTACAGCTCTGATATTCGGGCCGCCCGGACACGTACCTTGCAGTGTACGAGCGCCAATAGTGGTCACTGACCACTCCATTGTCCCTTCAGGGCGTTGAAGCCGAGCTCTATACTCTTCATATGCCTTGGCTATGGGATGAGCAGGGCAGGCAACAAGCCCAATAGCCTGAGGGTGACGGCCCGCCCCTCTCAAAAACCCGCTGACAAATCAGGGGCAGGACTATATGTCCTGTCATCAGCAGTGGTAGTAGGTTCAGCAGACTCGGGTTGCGCATCGGCAGACTCGGTCGCTGGGGCCGCAGTGTGTTGCTTCGCTTCTTTCAGCAAATGCTCAGGTGGCTTTGCATGCTTGTAATCACACTTATCCCTCATGCACTTTCCATAGGCAACCCATTGGGCGCAATACCCTGGAATCAGGGGAGGACGCTCCTTGCGTTTAGCATCGGAACTCCCAGTTCTCGTGTGTGCGAATTTACACTCTTGCCCACGCGAACAGTATCCACGCGCGAAGTCCCTACATGCATCAATCGCAGGAGCGCCGGGCGACGTAGATCTGGGCCTCCTCGGGGGCTCGCCCCTAGGGCTAGGCGTACGCCGCTTGTCCTGCTCCCGATTCCTGGGAGAGTACCTGTCCCTTCGATGAGGACTAGGGGTGTTACCAGTCCTCTTTCTCGGATCGCTAGGAGGCCGATTAGGCCTATGGGAATCTCCAAACGGAGATCGTCTCCTAACAGGAGGACCAGGAGCACCAGGTTTCTGGGCTCTGTCCCTGGACTGAGATCGCTCATAAAAGTCTTTGTGCATATTGACCTGATTCTTACGAACCCTCCAACGGTCAATTTCGTTCTTGCAACGAGCACGAAGCCATTCATAGCTACAAACCTCAGGGTTGGATATGTTCCTATCCCATTCCCTGATATCATGGGCCAAACAGTTGAGGTGTCTAACCTTCTCACTGAATAGCGACCGCTTTACCTGTTCGGTCAGCGGTTCATCGAGACCCGCAAGGATGTGATCCCACTTCGCGATGAACCTTTCAAGTCGCTCCTCTTCAGTATAGAAAGATGATGTACTGCATCGTAAGTTTGAGAGCTCAATTATCCTAAACGATTGCTCTCCGATATTCGCAGTCCTTAAGTGGTCGTATAAGAGCCACAGGATCTGCCTACTCTTGATGCGATTGTTGGGGCGTTGAGCGGCTTCGGTGAGACGATTAATCTTATCGATAATTGCAACAGTCTTGATGCACTTCCGAATGGCTGCATTGAACCTGGCTTCAAGGATGTGGTATTTACAGTCCCCATCCAGTTCATCAAAGGTCTTTGCCTTCTCGACTTCAGTTAGCCAATTGATGACGTAAAGTCCATCATAGCTGTAGGCATTGCTAACAGCTTCCTTCATATTGGCTATCCATACCCTCCGCCCAGCCGCGTCGGGCTCTGGCGGGAGGTCTATGGGAATGCACTTAGTCGCAGCTGTACAGTTCGGATCATGGTGGCTACTGTACCCGCCGCCACCAGTTCCGAAAAGATGCTGTGGAACCTGAGAACTACTGATTGACAGTGCACATACAGGACAAAGGCGAGTAGCCTTCGGAATGCAAATCTCACATGCCCTTTCATGCATATCTTACATTCCCCAATTTTGCTGGGGTCAGGAATATCCCGATCACACATCCGACAGTTCTTGTCAGGAGGATCGGGGCCACGCATGGTCGGCGGCTCAAGGCCTGAAGGATCCTTTGGCCTCGTACCGTTGGGATCAAATCCTGGATAATATCCGGTTTCACCTTTATCCAGGGGCACGGATTGCGTAGCCTTCGGAGGACTCTGAAGGTCAGCCGCGTTGGGTTGACTCCCAGTTGGGGTGTCACGGAACCTGTCAACTGGTGGCCGCAGAGGCGGCGAGAATGACCGCGTCGGGTTCGTTTCAGGTATGCCTCCAGGCGACCTATTCCTGACACGGTTTCCATCGGGATCCCTTCTTCTCCTAGTCTCGTCCCTAAGGCACGCAAGACAACAGGGACCCTGGACAAATCCAAATCTCCTGTAGTCATCCTGCCCAGCAGAATGTCTGGTGCAGTAGTAGGTCCTACAGAACTGACACTCAATTCCCTTGGTCAGGAACGAGCTCTCCCTACAGACACCGCATCGGGGTCCGTTACGGGAACATTCTTCACACAAGTTCTCTTTGAACGAGAAACAATACTCACAAATATCACCTCTGCATCCTTTGCAGTGAAACTCAGCCATGAGGTGATTATTTCCATCACCTACGTATTTACACCTGGGTTTACCAGGGTCGCCAGGGTTTCCACCGGCAGCACTCTTCTTCCCCCCTCCTCCTGGGCTTTGCCGATCTGGAGGAGGAGGTGATGGAGGATCATCATCAGGAGGGCCAGGTGGCGGTGGCCGCTTATCCGGAGTACGGGACGCGGCACGCCTTCCTCCTGTGCGATCGTTCAATCCACTACTTGATGCCTGGTTCGAGTGCCTTGACTTCGAGGGAGTTAATTCTCTGGGCCGTATTACCCAGCACCTCGAGCATTTGCTCGATCTTACTGTTGAGCGTAGTCGAAACGGCCATGTTATGAGTATTCTGCTTGTCCGTGTAGGATTTGCAGTCCCTTGACTTTATCTCAAGGTTGGCTTGTGTTTCATAAAGTTGGTCTTTAACCCACTTTATGCCGTCCCTATTATTGGTCCAGCATTGTTCGACATCCTGCATCATCCTATCGATCTGACATACCCTAGTGGACAGGTCCTCGATTTTGAGGTTAACTCCACCAATCGCAGGATGGTTGGATTGGCTCTCCACTAGAGATCTCTCGATCATATCAACACGAGCTATAAGCCCGGTTACTCGATCAGAAAGAGATTCAAAAACAGTTTGAACTTGGGTGATGGAGCGAGCAACATCATCATAGCTGGCTCGCTCATTTAGGGCATCGCCTATGCTTATCATGCGATTGGAAACGATCTTGACGCGTTGGCCAAGCTCGGTCACGATGTCCTTAGTCCCTTGTGACAGCTGCATGGCCGCGTTCGCAGCCTGCGTACACGTGCTATTCACATGGACGCATTGGTCGTATTTGGCCCTCCACGAGTTAACCTCAGTGGAGAGCTGCTTGATGCATTGATCACTTCTATCATTCCTACGCCCAAGGTCTTCGACCTTAGCAACCAGGCAATGAATGATCGCACTTACCGAAGAGTCCACTCTCCCTCTTTCAAGGGCTGTTACAAGATCAGCAACCTCGTTGGGTTGCTCCTCACTCGCAGGACCAAATCCTGATCCGCGATCTCGAGGAGTGGACAAATCAACCATGATTGGATTAGATCTCGGAGGAGTTCTGAAATCATCCTGCACGGCCGTTGATGGCCGTGGGAACTCACTCCGATTAGGAGATTGACTCTGATACGGAGCAGATCTCCTAGCATCACGAACCGCAGAGGGTTGTGTCATGCCCAGGCCTTTGGCCACGGGCAGTTTAGGAACAACAGGCCTATCCATTCGCATAGGAACATCAGGTCTCGAGTCAGCAATGACAATGTCATTCAAGTCGGTCGCATTGGACACTCTAGACTCAGACATCGATTCAATATCAGTCGCATTACTGATGGTATGATTGCGACTAGAACTTGATGCCATCATGGATTCAGATTCTATCGGAACATTAGCTCCGTCCATGTCGTCTAGGGCGAAAATGGAAGCCGCGTTGGGCGTAGGGCGAACACCTTGTGCGCTCATGCCACTCGACCTATTAAATTCCTCCTGGAATGCCTCGATTCCATCAAGCACGTTAACGAGTGTGTCCGCGTTTAGCGGATCTCTACCAATGATTGACGCTGGATCACCTGATCGACCGCGTCCTGAGTCCCGCGCACTGGGGTTACCCCTGTGGGCGGTTTCCCGATCCATCCCCCTTGCCCTATGCGATCCAGTCGAATTTGACCTTGATCGTTTGCTCGGGGTCGGACTGGGATGCAAATCCAATCTATCTACGATATTACGCTCCCTAGGGCTCTCAAATCCTGAAAGTCCTGGGGGAGGGGACATGTTCCTCATGGTCGGGTTTACCGACGGCCTTGGCCTAACGTTACGGCTGGCCACGTCAGGATTGAGATTCTCAATCGACAAAGGTAGCATGAACTCATCGCTTCCAGCAGCCCGTTTTGGGCTTTGGAATTGCGGGAAAGATGACGGGGCGGGTGGCCCTGGCATCCATGCGGCAAAATCCATACCAAAAATGTTTCCGTCGTTGGGCCATGAGGCTCTCCAATCGAGCCCACCGGATTCGGTCGGCAGATGAACGTCAAATGCAACTCCACTGGATGTACCAGGTTCGGGATTACCGAGTGCTTGAAAAACTATACTGCTGGTTGGCACAGGTCTACTGCTACTTCGAGAGTCACGAAACTCGGACTGACCAATATTCATCAGCTCCGGGAAAGATGAGGATTGAGCTCCAGGTGCAATACCGGGCTCGTCATCATCACGTCCTGAGACGGAATCATCACGGTCAGGACGATTAGCCCCATGACCCTGAGAGCGATTAGCTCTTGAGGCATTAGACGATAGATCATCAGTGCGAGTAGCACTGGATCTCCCTGAAGGCATTGCTTCTGAAAAAGTGTGGTCCGACAAAAAGTCAGGACCGGAAAACGTCGGCTGTCCGGGCACCTGGCCGTCATTCACAACGTCCAAGATTCCGGCCTGGCCGAGAACCCACTCATCGGTCACCACATGAGGTCCATCCTCGGTGATTCCCGCCATGAGTCCTACAGTAGCCTATGGAAAACGGCGCCTGCAGGGTTGTTATTAAATGGGGTTCGCGGTGCCAACCGAGGACGAATCCTACGGCTGATAACCTGCGAAAGGGTTTGAAACAGTATTTCGGGAGAGAATAAACAGGCCCAATCCCACCAACAAGAAGAGATTGTTTAAGTCCCCCAGTCCCAAGGGCAAAGCGGTGCCCTCGGCTGGCCAAACACGAACCAAAACAGGGTGCCAGTTGTAACAAGGTAAAGAAGCCCAGCAAGGGCAGACAAACAGAGAACAACAGACTAAAAAAGAGAAGAGGCATGAAGACTGAATGTGGGCAGAAGAGAAACGAAGAATGAACAACCGATAAGCAAGCACAAAGGCAGCAAACCAAGCAGGTCGAAAAGCATAACAGCTGTCCAGCACGCAACCAGATGAGCAAGCAGAGCAAACCAATGCGGACACCACCAAACACACACACCGACCCACAACCAGAAGACGTGCCTACCGCCGCGAAGCTCGGCCTGTCCTTTTCCAGGGGCAGGACGAGTTGCGGCGCCGTAAGCAGCCACTGCCGCTATGGCGGCGTAGTTTGACGTGGTAAAAGCTTGAGCCAAATGTCGCGTTGGACATTGGCAGGAAATAACATACGCTATGATAAAAGTACATGCCCCCAAAAACAAAAAGGTTAACCTTTTGGGGCCATGACTAAATATGGACCAACATGGGGAAAACCAAAAGGTCAAAAGATCGGCTTTGAACAACTGAGTTTCCCTGCATTCCCCAATGCTCCGAAATGCGCTGGTCAGATTATCTTGCCCTTCACGGAGGCATTCATAAAACCGAGTTCTCCTTTTCCTTTGATTGCCAACTATACCTGGAGTCTCCATGACCCTTAAAAAAAGGGGTCATTACCCAAAATAATGGGGTCATGGACCCATTTTTAAAGGGTCATGGAGAGTCTAGGTAGGGGTAACCTGGATTCACTGGGATTGGAAAGGACCTCAAGGGAAATCCAAAGAACACTGATTGTCTTGAGGGGTCTTTGATCAGACAGGTGCATCGTGCACTCATTTGCCACCTTTATTCATCGGCCTCTGGCATCCTTCCCAAACCGTCGAAGCATAAAAGGAAAAGACGCAAAGCTCAGCTGCCCAAAGGACCTGAAAATACAAGGCTAACCTTTGGGCCCTTTATTTCAAGTGGACCAAAAAGCAAAAACCAGAATGTCAGATCCGGTCGATTCGCTTTGAACAGAGAACCCCGAGAACCTCTAGATTTTACCATGGGCAAAGCCCCGGTCACCATCTCGAATTTCGGGTTTGCGGGCGGACGCTCAATTCTTCGTTCAAGCCTAAGCCTAGGATGTAAATATCTTCGGCTAGTCATCATGTTAGTCAACGGCAAAGTGGTAAGATGCTCCCAAATGTTGCCCCAGTCATGGGGGAAATACACTGAAAGCCAACCGGGCAAAAATATAAAACATATTCTGAACCAAATGGAAGCTAGCCCATCTTGGCCAACGCTCCAATCTTGACCGAAACGTTGACCCACTCCAGTGCTTCCCAGGCGTTTCGCCACAGAAAATAACCCTTCGGCATGTTTACCTCTAGGCGTTACCATGGGGAAGCCCCTGGTTGCACTCCCGAATGTGCTCACTCCTGGGGCCGTTCTTTCGCGAAGCGGTGGAAAATGGCGGCGTGGAGATAGTGCTCCCCGGTCAACGTTACCGAGGTGGCAGAGCTCAGCTCCACACCTTTCGAGCTTCGAGCTTCGTTCCGTTTTTGTTTGGCCTGGGGCACTCTGTAGCGGCCATGGGAAAATCTGGAGGGCAACTGGTTGCTATACCTGGAGTTTCCTCAAAAAGGACCGCCTCTAACGCCCTTGGCGTTATTTTTCAAAAAGGGGGCCCTGACCGCCTCTAACGGCCATCGGAACTTGCTGTTTTGTTTAACACCCATGGGCAGTCACAGTTTCAAAACTGGGGATATGATGAGTTTATGGACTTTAGTCACTCTTGGGGGCTTGACTCCATTTTGGTGGTCAGCTTACAAAGATCGGTACTGTTGCAAAAAACAACGTTTAGTTGCTTCTGCTGGCCGATGCAAGCCTTGTGTTTCCCTCTGATGCCCTTTTCCCTTTCTCAAAGGGGCGTCCCTTCAATATCAGCCAGCTTGTCTAAAGGCCGTTGGGGCCTAAAAAACGAAGCCGGAGTCTCCGTGACCCTTCGATGGGGTCACTACTCAAAAAACAGGTGTCAGGACCCCATGCTTTTTCTATGGTTAAGAAGGAGACTCCAGGGATTGATAAACCCTTGGCCTTGGCTGGGCCCCCACCCCCCTATGAATAGGTCGGGTTCTAGACAGATCCGGGGTCAACATTAGTTGTTGTTGCCAAGACCTCCAGTGGATTTTCCAGCACACAGACATCATGTTTTACAAATATGATGTCTTTAAAAGCCATATAACGCTGTCGAAATATGACGAACAAAGGGGAAAACGGAAAACCCCGCAGGAGGTCCGGGTGTTGGGTCTCCTGTGCAGCTACCGTGTCTTGGATGTGCCACTTTGTGGTGGGGTCGTTTGATGTTTGACAGGATTCGGCCCCCAGTCATGTAGCCTTACCTCGCTCCTTCTCAGTAGGGAGCCTCAAAGGTTTCTGGAATGAATCTATGTATCCATTCCTAACCTAACTGCAAGGGATAGTTGAGTTCGCAGTAATTCCAACTCATTATTTGCCAATCGAACCAGCAAATACCCATCCCGTTTTGGTGCTGGTTGCCTCTTGGGAGACTAGCCAAATATGGGAATGTGTCAAAATAGCGGAACGGCTCGTAAAAAATATGGTGGTGTTCAATCCAAGCTGAAAAGAAATCCAAAAATAGACCCCCCCCCACAAAAAAGGGGTACACAGAAAAGAGTATGAGTGGGTGTTTATTTTTTAGTGGACCCTTCAAGAAGGCTTTTTTAATTTTCCCCTTTACCCTCAAAACGGAACTAAAGTCCATAGACTCCTGGGCTCATTCCATTCCGAGCTGCGCATGGGCCGCCCCTCCGGCAGGTGCAGCGCGAAGCTGCGCAGAGGCGCTTCGGAAGCGGCGCCCACTTTTGCCTCGATGGACAAAGTGCCCTCCTCAGGCGGAAGGCGCGGAAGCTTCCGCGGAGCGGGTGGGGCGTTGGTTTTTTCTTACACGGCTGTGGGTCCAAAATGGGGTAATCCCAAAATGGAACGCTGGTAGATGAAACCAAGGACGAAAACCTGTGTTTTTTTTGTGGTTTAATTTTCACCCACACCCACGCAAGCCTTTTTGAGGAGGGCTTCTTCAAGGGGGGGGGCGTTATCAAGGGGGGGGAGGGGGCTTCTTCAAGGGGCGGGGGGGGGGGGCCTCTATGAAGTGGGGAGGGGGGGCTTCTTCACGGGGCGGTTTCTTCAAACGGAAGGGCGGCGGTCCTCTCCGAAACCTTTGTTGCTGGTTTGGATTGGTGGGGACTGGATTTGGATGTGAACCCCTGGTTGTAGAGTACATGGGAAGCTGCCCCCTAACTTCCAAACCACCAAACCAAACCACCAATTAGAGGGAAACCAAACTACTAAACATGAACGGAACCAAACACCTAAAGACATGCCAACAGTACAGGGCTTTATCCTGGGTTTGTATGTTTCTCATCTCCGAACGAGTGGACTGGGCCAAAAAGAGGTAGGTACCCGAACTACGCAAGCAAAGGCCACTAGAATGGTCCAGGCCCAACAAGTGACCAAAGTTCAGGAACTCAGGTGGTGAGTTGTTAATGGAACTCCCTGCAACAAAAAAATGATTTCCCGCGTGTCTCTGCGGCATTTGCGCTGAGCGACTGGATGATGCTGGTGCCGCCTCACCGCATAAACAAAGGGCGCTGGCGCATAGGTGTCGCCTGCCAAGTTTCAGAAGGGGATGCACATCTGGGCTGCCCTCAGATCCCCCGCTAAAAGTTTAACTTTTAGTGGTTTAAATGGAAACTACCACTAAACACTAGAAGGCTAAAAAGCTGAGGGGATGGCTGGGAGCCACCAACACATATGGGTTCAAATGAATGATAACCTGGGTTCTTGAACATGGGAGGCTTTTCTCAGATCCACAATCCGAAGTCAAGGAAATCACGAAGGCAAGCCACGTACCTAGACTCTCCATGACCCAACCATTACAGTATTTTGGGTAATGGCCAACCATTTTTTACAGAACAGGTCACCCTGAGCGTGCGCTTTTCTATGGCTAAAGCTGAGAAAAACGCGCACGCTCACAGCGTCCCACTCTCATTTTTTCAGGGTCAGATCCGGAGACTCCAGGTAGAACAAGGCAGCCATGGATTCGTGTGAGGCAAGGGAACGGCCAGTGCCGGCCTCACACGTCTGATTTTCTGTTGGGCCTGGCCTGGAGTCTCCTTCTGACCCATCGTTTTGTATACCCAGGATTAATAAACCCGTCCCTTTATGGGGGGGTTGTTCCCTCCAAAAGTGGTCCGAATCCCCACTAAGAGGGGACACCCCCCCAATCAACATCCACCAGGGGTTGCTTAATCCGGGTTAACATTACAACATCGTTTGGTACCCCAAGCATCAGCAAAAAGCCTCCCCTGAAGGGGGTCTAGGTCCTCCAGTAGAGAGGTTAGAATAAGGGTGCCCGAACTTTTTTTCCGTAGTCTACTTTAGTGGGGGAACCTTCATCCAGGTCACCTTCATCTTCTAGGTCACCTTCATCTATAGGTCCCCCAGTAGTGCCCTTTCTCACCCCATTTTTTGGGGAACCCTCCCCAAAAAAGGGGTGAGAGGTCGGGCACCAATTACTGGGGGACCTGGTTTTGGAACCTCCATTGGTTTGGACATCATCTTGGCTTAGGAGTTTGGGGTTAGTTTCGAGGGAAACCGACACGAACACGGCAGCCATATTTTGAGACAGGGGGCGGGTAGGTGAGACCCCTAAAATTTCCGGGCTCCTGAGGGTTGCTTTGGGTGCCTCAGAGAATCTTGGGGACCCCCCCACCTTGGACCACCCTCCCGGATGGGATTTCCCAACCCTTTCTTTTTGCTGGGCAGTCCAAAATGGAGGGGTTGGCCAATCCCAATTCATAATCCCTTCGGGGAAACCAGTACAAACAGGACCAAATCCTTGCGCAACCAAAAAGAAGGCTTACACATCACCTTTGAAAAGCCCATGGTCATAAGTGGGGTAACTGGGGTTGCCTTATAGTTATAACCTACTTACCTGACGTGGATTGAACGTCCAAGTACGGACCCCCGTCTCTGGACCACCCCGGATGTGATTCACGGAGACCCCCGACTCACGGGATCGATCTGATCCCCGCCTAGGATCATCCGCCCGTGGAAGTCCATGTACTCGCCTCGTGGAGAAAATTCCACGGGAGGCGGCCCGGTGTCTTGGCTTGGCCCATAGACAGGAGGAATTCAAGCATACACACCTGGAGACTCAAAACCTGTAAATTTGTCGTGTGGAAACATAGTGCTTCCAGAAAAAGGAAACAAATGGTATGACATGTTTAGAGGTTTTTGGGTCTCCTGGCACCTATGCAAAGCACCTATGCAAACACCCGATGCCCGTTGAAACGTATGAAACAGCCTTGGTAAAGGCGGTATTTCATTTGGCCAAGATGTAACTTTTCGGCACCCTGATAAACCAAAAGGAGGTCCAAAGACTGGGGCCGAAAAGCGCTCCTTAGAGAAGCAAAAAACCCTTCGGCGCGAAAACCGACCCGAGTCGCACATAGCTGCTTAGCTTTCACGCGTTCTTCGTTGCCCACTGGAAATGTCCAGTCCCAGGGTTCCATTCAAACCAATTGGGACCCAGTGGCCGGGACCCAATTGGATGAAACTCCTGGGTTCAAAGCACCCACCTTGGCTAAACCCACCTTTCCAACCTCACGGAAGTGGCTCGCAGCTTTGGGATAGAAACACCTCCCCCTTCCGGCCCCATCCTAAAATCCTAGGGCCTGTCACTTGACAAGCCGGACACTTAGGACTCCTGCCCTTGCCCCCCCAAAATCCCTGAAAAACACCTCCAAACCTTGGGCCTTTGAAAAATGGAGACCCCTTGCAGGTACCAAGTACCAAGTGTTTAACGGGGCAGGCATACTTAGTAAGTGGTTGGTAACCCTGGCTGTAACCCACTGAGCGGGCACATATAGCCGAGTAAATTGTTTTTCTCGCACTGGGTTAGCAACCACTTACGAACTTGACTTGCTTAAGTCGTTTGGAACTAATGAACAAATATATCCATCAGTGATAGATTCCCTTGAGAACCAACAGGGGACAACACAAGACCTTCTGAGATGCACATGGAAGAAGAACCAGCAAGGTGTTCCAGTAGAACAAAATGGGAATCTTCCGTTTATACGTAAAAGGAGAATCTTCACTTATAAGCAACAGCGGAAATCACACACAATCTGAAGCAAATGGATGTCGATCGCCTCCTCAAGTACCTAGACTCTCCATGACCCTTTAAACATGGGTCCATGACCAACCATTATTTTGGGCCATGACCATTCTTTAAGGGTCAGAAGGAGACTCCAGGTACCTAATTACGACCCAAAACCGAAGAAAAACAAAACAAAACAAACAAACAAAAACGCAGCTACGGCGCCGAAGTCCGAGCTGTGGATGGACTTCCCGAGCGCGCTGGTGAGCTGCTGGTACAGCATCCCTACGTCAGCGACGTATGCGAAGTTGAGAAAAGTTTGCTTCCTCTCCCAGTGCTTCCAGGCAGTGAGTGGGTGGGTGGGTGGGCGGGCGGGCGGGCGGGTGGGTGGGTGGGTGGGTGGGTGTGGAAGCCTCTCCTGCAGGCAATTAGGCTTTCTTACCTTCAGGTTTTACAGGACGGTTTTTGCTGCTTACCTACAACAGTGGCTTGCCTGGAAGCACTGCGTCTCATTTGCCCTTTCGGGACCCAGAAATGAAAGGCGATCACCTTTCGAGGCCACTAAAAAATGGGCCAAACAATGGAAACCGAAAGGTCAAAGGTTGGCGTTGGACAAGAGAGTCCTTCACGAAGCAAGGGGAAACGATGGGGTAATCTACAAAACAAATATAAAGGACGATTTCTGATAGTGATACAGGGTGGTAAAGGGTGTGAATCTTGACTGGGGACCCTTTGCTGGTCTTCGGATTTAGGTGGGGATTCATGATGGATTCATGTCCACCTTCCACTTTTGAGGTGGTACCTTCTGTTTTGGTGGTCTAAAAGGGAAGTCAAGAGGAAACAACCAGTTCGGGGGAGTTGTGAGACAAACTCACCTCCCTTAGCTCCCTGCGGAGCGTAAGTGGCAAAAAATCCGGGACCTCCGAAATGTTTGGTATCCTTTTGGTGTCCTTGGGTACGCTCAAGACACTTCGTTGCCCCCAAGAAAGGGTGTTTTGTGCCGCTGTTTTGGTGACTTGGTTCACTTGTTTGTCTTGCCCTTCCTTTTCTTGGGACCAACCAAGTTGAGGCCGAATCACATTCATAGTGACTCTGAGTTGCACCCACAACACAAATCCAAGGAAACTGACAGTTCCCTGAAAGAAATAGTCCATCTATCTAAGGTTCCATGCAGGTATCTCACAAATAACTGGGATCTGGGCCAAACAAAATGCTTGCTTTCGGTTGTCCTGAAGGTTTTCCCTTTTAGCCAACCTGAAAAGAGGCGGTTGTCCTTTTGGCTTGCCTATTAACCTGAACAAGTACTGAGCCTCAAAAGCACACGTGCCCGTGATTGCCCGTCTTTGTTTTGAGGCTAGTTTCCGCAGGACATCCACCACACAGACCAGGCGCCCTACGGCGTGTTTCTCTTTGTGGTCCGAGCTGGAGACGCAACTCGAGTGCGAGAAGAGTCAAGAGGGAAGCAGGTCAAATCAAAACTCCGCAACGCCTTGGCTTGGGGCTTGCTTCTGCTTTGGGTCGTTTGGTGTTTTGTCGCCAATGAGAAGTCCAAACTGTTTGTGTACCACTCAAACGATTGCCACACAAATGGTCTTCCTCAGAAGGGACTAAAGTCCAAGAATCCGCGGAGTGAGACCCAAGGGAGCAGCATGGTCTAGGATTCTGACCCTGGCTGTAATTTCGAAATCTGAAACTCACGTGCGCAAAGAACGCAGGCAGAAATGATAGGCTGGCCTCTTGGGATGGCCCAAACCAGCAAAAACCACAAGGTCAAAAGGTCGATTCGCTTCACCTGGACCCTCCAACTACCCAAGGATGCCAACTTGTGGTAAGGGAAGCTTGTGGGCCTTTTGGAGGTTGGTTCCCTCACTCCCTGGATGCGCCAAAACATACGTTTTTCGCCCCCGGGAAAGCACAAAACCATCCAGTAGTGAAAGCGATTCCCTTTAAAACCAACAAGGGAAAAATGAAAAACACACACACATATTGTTGAGCAAATGGAAAAAAGAAAGAAAACTGGATCCGCCACTTTTCGCCTTCCACATCCTGCCTTCCAAGGCATCCACAGCGGACATCATCTGTAATGACAGGCTCTCCATTTCCTTAGGGGGTCTACGCACTGAAACAAATCAGGTTGGACGAACCTTACCCAGTGCTTCCAGTTCCCACGAGGGGAAGGCCTCATGTAAAACCCTAGAGCTGAACTAGCCTTGGTGAGCTGGTATTTAAGGTGCTATACCCCATAGTTGGGCATGCCTGAGTCTACTTGGGTTTTGAGTGTGGCTCATGTGCTATGGTTGGAAGACTTCTTCCTTCAACAAAGGTTTGTGCACGTGTTTCGTGAAAAGGGGACAACGCTTGAAGTTCCAACACCCATTTCTGGGGTTGACCTACATACAGACTAGGTTCGCCATATTGTTTCACCTTCCCGGTGAATTCTTGAAATAGAGAATCCCCATTGACTTTCGTGCTTGACTTTTTTCAGCTGCCCGCATGCCCCGAACCAAACATAGACCACATACTATGCCGTTTGGTTTAAGTTTCAGGGAAGAATGAACTTAGACTTTGGCCCCAAGTCAAAGAAAGGGGTAATGGTATCAAATCTGAAAGAGCAACCACCGAACACGTGCGTGGCCGGCCTGGCTTTCATGTGGACAAGCACCATGTGCTCAGTCGACTCAAAGAGGGTACACTGTTTCTTGCTGGATCGCATGGAATGAGTTGGAATGACCCCCAAACTGAACCGTCCAACTGGCCATGGGTCAAAACCCCGTACCCCCAGTGAACATCCCAATCCCCACTAAAATAGACTAAAATGGGTGGTGCACCTACCCCAAAATGGGATCCCATTGGTGTTGACCCACGGCCAACTGGTGTCCTGGACAGCTTAGTTCCGAAAAGCCCTGATTCTCTCTGAGAGCCACGTTGCTTCAAAACAATCAGCCAAGGAGCGAAGTCAACCCAGTCAAATAAAAGAAAACGAGAACCCAAACTATTTCTAGTAGTGAAAGATTCCCTTTTAAACCAACATTTTGTTTTCAAACATTTTTTTAACACACACACAAGATCTTAAGCAAATGGAAGGAGAACCAGCACGGTTTCCCAGTTCCAAGTCACCGTCAGCAGCAGCACCAGCCGCGCCAATCCGCCGGATTCGCTCCTGAAGATCCAACGCAGCTCGCAGCTCGCAGCTCGGCGGCCCCAGCAAACTTGACACATCTTGGTTGACGTTGGGTTAGGGGAGCAAGCATGTTTTTACTTATATACCCCTTAAAACTCCAAGCCCTGGGGAAGTTAATCTTTTACAGACATATAGCCCATGTTACCCAAAAAGTTGAAAAGTTGTGTTTTTAAGAGGTAAGTTTAACTTTGAGCAGTTGAGTGGGGATTTCCCACTAAACCACAATAAGCAAAAATGTAAAATGTTTCCCAACAACGATGAAGACTTACTGTGGATGGTTGCGAAATCCAGAAATCGCACCACTTTGAAACCATGGTAACCATTGTAAGCATGCAAGGGCATCACAATTGAATCTCGAGCTAGCAGCACCAGCATACATAAAGCCAACTGTTTGGAGAGGTCCCAAGCTATGCACGGTCAGATGCTTTACCAACTGAGCTATAGCCGGCTTGCTGAGCTGCGCACTTTAAGTTCAGATGCTGTGCCTGCGAATCGGACTCGGACCGTCAAAATGGTTTCGGGTTTGCTTTTGGCCAGTGCTTCCAGTTGCCACGAGTTTCCAGGGGAGACCATCCATGGTAAATCCTAGAGGTAGACAAACCAAAATACCAAAGGCTTACCTGCTTTTCTCGCTCTTGCGCCTGGAAGCACTGGGCTTACCACCGAAAAAGGGGGGGAACCAACTCAAAAATATATATCAAGACGGCCCTTGGCTTCAGGGTGGTTCCCTTCCAAGCTGGCAAATTTCCATTGAGACACATTTTGGAGCTACTGTTGCGAAATCCATTCCGCACCACGAAACGAATCCATGGTTAAAACCATTACATGTGTTGGTAGTTACAGGGGAATTGAATCAGACACCAGGGAATTTGAAAGATGGTGCGAAATGGATTTCGTCCATCCGCAGTATGGATGCGCAGATACTCCACCGAACAGTTTGTTTCCTCTACATAACCCACCGCTTCCAGGCAAGCCACTATAGTAGGTAACCAGGTATGACTACCTATAAGTTTTACCATTGATGGTTTCCCCTGGTTACCTGCTATAGTGGCAAAACACCTGGAAACTAGGATCACATTGCTCCCAGATCCTTGGCCCAAATATGGGGTACTCCGACGCATACGTCCAGATTGTTTCATATTTGGAGTACCCGAAGTTATACATTGGTTCTGAGGGAGTTCAAGGGACAATAATAGGAATTGATGACACCATGAATGCTTACACACTGCTCAAACCGGGTTTCCTTCGCAACCCTTGGTACGGTAGCAAAAGACTTTGCTATTGTGCTTCCCGCTACTGAAAATGAACAAAGCACAGACTCACACACAAAAAACAAAAACAAAACCGAACACTTGCCAAGAACCGCAAAGTTGGTCCGACTCTGTCAACTCTTCCCCCTCCTCTCGATGGTGTGAAGCTTGTCATCCAAACTCTTCTGATAAGCGTCCAGTACAGTGTCCACATCCGCCTTAGTCGAGGGCTCAAGCTTTATAATTCCAAGTCCTTACTGTGAAGAAAATCCATTTCGCACCACTTTGAGACCATGGGAAGCCATTGTTCGTTGGTATTTACAAGGGGAATCATCAGAGACCAGGGTTTTGTTAATGAGTGTTTCTCAAGGTGGTGAATGGACCCCCTTTTGCTTATGAGTGTCTCACTTCCTGAATGGATGGGCCAACAAAAATCTAAACCATGTGTCTACCACTGAAATGATCTTCCCAAAAGGTTTGAAGTCCAGGATTCAGGAAGTAAAGTGGTGAATCGACCCGCTTTTGGCATTTGTTGCATTTGCAACGGACACCAAAAGGACCTCAACATTCTAGGGGGCCCTCGCTTCGAGAACCTCCCAAGGTTGCTGAAAACCTAATGATTGGTCCATGCAAAGTTTGACCATGGCAAACATCCGCTGCGCCTTGAGCAATCAGGGGTGGCACTGCTGTGTATGGACGAAATCCTGTACCACCTAAGAAACCCTGGAATGATGATTAGAGTTGGGTCCAGTTGTAGAATGTACATTTTATTGTTTGCTTCACTTTGAGTCACTGGTAAAATGTAAAATGTATCCCAGGTGAAACATCCGTGGTGACCTTTTGGCGCTGCCAAGGATCTAGGTGAATTCAAGGACTGAGATGTTTTCGGAACCTTCGCTGATGTCTTTGTACTTCCTTCGGAGGGACCCCGCTCACTTTGCCGTCAGGTACGGGGATGACCGGGTGTAGGTCTGCTATCCAACAAACACATGCCTTTCTGGTACCCTTTAGGGAAAAGAAAATGGTTGCAATCATTGTAGGTACTGTAGCACCCACAATGTTCGCCCTTACATCACAGCCAGAGGACGCTCACTTTAAAAGACCAAAGGTCATGCCTTTCCTAAGCCCAGCGTGCAAAATTGCACTTGTTCCGCATCCCTTTCAATGGACATTGCCATTGCCCCCTTAGGGTAAAACTCAACGCACGCCAACACAAACCAAAAGAAGCTTTCTGTCAGGTGCTGTTTTGGATTGCCGTTCAATGGGGGGTCGACATGGAACATAGTTCCAAGCCTTAGCTCCGTTTCTACATCGCAAACTCCATACATTGATGGTGAACCAAACTCCAATGGCGGCCGTCTTTCAACAGAAAACCATGCGCCATTGAACAGCAAACCCAACCGCCATTGAAGAAGAAGAAGCTGGATCCGTCAAAATAGCACTCTGAAATTGCCAATTGAATGATGGTGAACATGAATGCCATGCCCAACAATGTGATGTTTAAACCCAAAAATCAGCAAGGGGAATATAGGCGCCCCTATAGTCCCTGTTTAGGGTCTCCTGCAGGACATATCAAAACAAGGGAACTGCCAGAATAGTGGCTTTCCTGTTGGTTTCTCTTTCACACACACACACCCGAAAGGGTTATCACCAAAAAACCCAGTTTGAAGGGACCCCTCCCGATCCCGAGGTTGCACGCCGAAGGCACCGAAAGCACTGGCCGTCCGGAGGCCTCAAAATGTGCATGTTCCAAGTGGGGACCTTGGTTCTCCAGTAGAGGCATTAGAAGAAGGGTACCAACTTCTTTCTGTAGTCCATTTTAGTAGGGGAAGCCTCTCAACCAAAAAAGAGGGAAGAGAAAGGGCACCTGCGGACCTAGGAAACCATGGGTTGTCTCAGAGGGGAACTTCAAGCCCCAAACCCCAGAGGGGCCCTTGGTACCTCATCTCACTTGCCCCTTACGCCATGAAAGGTGATCACCGTTGGGGGCCACTCAACTTGGTTTCCAAAAACGAGATACCAAAAGGTCATTTCAGGTCGACTCGCTTTGGGCAAGCGAGTCATTGCGGATTTATGAGGAAGCCGTGATTGATGAAGCCCAAAGAGCCCTCAACCAAACGCCAGATCCGCAATACGGGGCTTCCTCATTGAAATTCATGTGCCGAAACTCTGCTTGATGGTATCCTCGATGAGGCTGGTTTAAAAGTAAAACTACAGGGACACGCTCCTCTCCCCCAACATGTGTGGGAAAGCCCCACTGAAAAACAAGTCCCACATGTCCCAAGGTAGTAGAACCCGAAAAAAGGTACCCTCGCCTTTTGTACATTATTCGGGAATTCATGTCCACCACTTTACTCAGTTGCTTTCCGATCCCCTGCTAAAAGTTTAACTTTTAGTGGTTTCATGGAAAACCCATTAGTTGGCAAAAAGTTAAAGTCCTAACATCCAAGCAAAATGCAACAAAGTTTTGAGAGTCGGGCTCGATCCCTATAACACGAAAAAGCAACAGAACCACTTGAGCCGCCAGGTATTGCAGAGGCATCTACTCAAAGGCACGTGGTTGGCTCCTCATAAATCCACGCGCATAAGACATGTATTCGCCTAGACTGATACGCAACACACCCAGCACACCCATGTTCGCTTGAATGTCAACCATCACTCCAAAGTCATAGTCAACAGAAACAAGTGCGAATAAGCACATGGATCTCAAAAGCAGGGACCCCTTAGACAGGTTCTCTTAACTCAGGCGACCTCAAAATATGAAAATCAAACACTGGGCGTTGCCTTTGGCCCATGCAGAACGTCAGAAAATGGGCACCTTGCTGTGAAACATGTTTAGGCTCACTTCCCAAGTTGACTGGCCCAAAAAAAGTTCGAACTTTTTATTTACCACTAAAATGGTCCAAACCCAAAAAGTTTAAAGTTCATGAACTCAGGAAGTGAGCTGTTTTAGGGGCATTCCCATTCCCAGTTCTTTTCCATTTCGCTGTGCGTTCCCAAAGGCACCAGCTAAAATCAAAAGGCCACCGGCGAAGGGCTACCTATAGGTACTATAGGTAGGGACCTGGGATTGGGATTAGCCGGGGAGTGTTGTACTTTGAGATTCCTTTCTTTGATCCCCATTATATATATATATATATATATATTTATTTGTATTTAAAAAAGGGGAAACAAAAACCGGGAGACTGCGCCAGGCTTCCATTGAGGTCGGCGATCGGCGACCGACGGAGCTGAGCACATGGCATTGTTCTCAAGAGCAAAGAGAGCCAGGATCGGCTTGAACATCTGCACTGGGCACGCGTGGACGTTTTCGCTTTTTGTTGAGGCTCGGCATCCCTGCCTGAGTGTGTTTGTGTTTGTTTTGCAAGGGAACCTAAAGGTGAAACTCGTAACATCTTGGACCTTGGGAAACCTACAGGAAACCCAACTTCGAGACACATGCACGTGTATTTTTTATTGTTGCTTCTTCTATTTTTCCGGCCGAGTTGGGTCAACTCGGCCATGGTTTGGTGTGTTCATCGGTTAACACAGTAAACCCCATTTGGGAAGTGTATGACCTTGTTGCTAACAAAACAGCCCCCTGGTGAGACGTTTCTCGGCAACCCATTTTTGGGGTCAGAAGGCCCATATGCACCATAGACAACAGAATTCCCTTACGACTTACGCTGGGTGTGCGGGTAAGCGTGTTTCTGGCTGAACCTGTCATTTCTATGCTCGTCAGGCCTGGTTGAAAATCGGTGCTCCCTCTATTGAGAACGATGGGTGAGGAGAGTGGTTGGAATCAATCAGTAGAAAGATGTAAATAAACGGGCTGCAGAATTACTCCCAGTGCTTCCAGTTGTCACCATAGTAGGTAACCAGGGGAAACAATGATGTAAAACCTATAGAGGTAGCCATACCTTGTTAGCTACTATAGTGGTAACTGGAAGCGCTGGGACTGGGACTAACAGTCTTCTCCTGTAATCATGAGTAAATGTGGTTTTAAAGTACCCGAAACTATTTTCTGTTCGGGGCTTTCCGTTTTCTGAACTCCCACTAAACCCCCCAAAGCCTAGAAACCTAAATAACAGGATGGCTGGGCACGTCTGAGTACTTGTTTAGGCTCCCATATTCTTCCATTTGCTTAAGCCCCCGCGAAAACAATCAAATATGTCCAGGCAGCAGTGATAAATTCCCTTTTAAACCAACAAGGGAAAATAAAACACTCACCTGCTGAGTGGATGGCCCAAAAAAGGTCCAAACTTTATATTTACCACTAAAATGGTCTTCTCAAAAAGTTTAAAGTTCCTCAGTTGTTCAGTGACCCTGGAAAAATAGGGAACCTTTTTTGGGAAAGACAATTTTAGTGGGGCAGCCACCAAAAAAAGAAGGGAAAAATGATGCGACTGAACAACTGAGGTTCACGAACTCAGGAAGTGAGAACATGTTCATTTCAGCAAATGGAGGTATCGCCCCCAAACCTCGACCCAACAACGTCCACCACGCCTGACGCTTTGCGCGCATCCTCCAGCTCCGCAGCCCAGTCGCTGGAGCCATCGCCTCGAGAGAGCTGAGCTTTTGACAAAAGCGGATGGATTCTGTTGCCACACTTGGGTGACAAATGCTAGGTACTCCAGATTTGAGAGGTTAGAAGAAGGGTACCAACTCTGTGCTGTAGTCTATTTTAGTAGGGGAACCCTCCCCCAAACAAGAAACGGTAAAAGGGCACGCTTGGGTGACAAATGGCACAACCTCCGTGCTTCTGGTTACTACCATACTAGGTTACTCGGGTCTCTTGGCTCTAGGTGTTACATCTGGTTGTGATACTGTGGATGGACGAAATCCTGCACCACCTGAGAAACCCTGGAATGATGATTCCCCAGCAAATACCAATAAAGAATGGTTTCCCATGGTTTCAAAGTGGTGCAGGATTTTGTCCATCCACAGTAGGTAACTAGGGTTTCTCAGCTCCAGGTTTTACATCATGGTGTCCCGTGGTTACCTGCTATAGTGGTAACTGGAAGCACTGGGTTCATTCAAACTTAATCCCCTTGAGTTATGGACATACCGGGAAAAGTGCCACATGGACACTCAAACTGCCCCTTAAGAAAGGAAACCACCCCATTATGTTGGGGTGGTGTCACATTTTTGTGGGCAGCTTGAGGGTCTGCTTTCACCCTAGTGTAAACCAGGTCCTCCAGTAGAGAGGTTAGAAAAAGGGCACCAACTTTTTTCTGTAGTCTAATTTAGTAGGGGAACCCTCCCAACCAAAAAAGAAACGGTAAAAGGGCACTACTGCGACGACTAGGGGAACTCTCCCAACCAAAAGAAGGGGTGAGAGGTCGGGCACCAATTGCTGGGGGACCTAGCAAAGGCGGGCCAAACTGAAACTCTTGACCTTTGGACTTTTGGGCTTCAAAGTTGCTCGTGATGGCAGCGTCCGACAGTGAGCTAAACTGCTACAGCCCATCCCCTAACATTGCAACAGCGGAAGCAGTATGCAAAATTACAAAGGGCACCTTAGCCAAGGGGCACCTTTCAGGGTCTCTGAATGGGTGCGGCTCAAAATGAAACAGCTAGGGATACGCAGGTTTTAGTCGTTGGTTCCATTTACCAAGGTGCCATTTTGGTACATATGTTTGACAGCCACATGGCGCATCCGGATGCCACATCTCAAGTTGATGACCTCTACCCAACAAAAAAATCAACGGCTCTGCGCCAGAAAGCCAGCAGCACCTTCCATGATGTCCTAAAAACTTCCATTTGGTCAAGACCAGTGGAAATTAAATAGTCAACCTTGATTTCCCAAATACTTGCAGTGCCTTACCACGGTATACCCAGACCCATGTAAGAATATAAGCCTTCCTGGTATCGGGACCCAACAGCGGAGCTCCCTCTGGAAGCCTCCGAAAACTTCCCTCCTGAACCGCTGCCCAGCGCATCCCCCCGTCTGTTCTGATTCCTGAGGACTCGGCAATTGAAAGTTGCCATATCCTTAGAGTACTTCTCGCTTTCTGAGAGGATTGGCCAAAGTTCAAACTTGCTGTTTGCCGCTAAAATCAAGAAGTGACTCAAGTCCAGAGACTAAACAAGCGGGATTATTGATTCCCCACACGCTGAACGAAAAAATCAGGCTGCAAATAAGTTTAAGTAACCTAGGTTATGGAGAAGTCATGGTCCCCGTACACTCCCGATCAGCTAAAACGGCCTATTTGGTGCCTTGAGATCACATAATTCCATCGGTAGCAGCAATCTTTGCCATCCCCAGTGCTTCCAGGAAAGCCACTACAGCAGGTAACCAGGATGCCTCTATGACCACAACACTATAGACTGTAATAGTCACCCTTGGCCCGGGCGAGGGGTGTCATGATGTAACACCTGGAAGCCACACCCAAGGGGGGGGGTACCCATATAAAAAGCTGGCAGGCGCCTGGAAGCACTGGCGTAGGGTAAACTCACTCCTAGCATCTCGCCCATGGCCTTATGGAAAAAATAGATGGGTGTCCCTGGTACATTGCATGGAAAAAACCTGGCTGTTGACCCCCCTGCAAAAAGTTGAACTTGTTGGGGGGTTTAGTGGAAAACCCCCTGATTTCCCAAAAAGTTAAAGTCTAAAGATCCAACCCAATAGCAGTCAAGAAATCCCATCTAAACCAGGAATCGCCCTCTATGTTTTTCAAGCAAACCGCACCAAAAAGGACACCCATGATCTCGCCGCTCGCCTGGCCGCAGCAGCTCCACCGCTCTCCGCGCGAAGACGGTGAGTCGCTGAAAGAATGACACAGCCTCCTCGTCTTCGCCGCTGGGCACGAGTGGACCCCTGCTTTCTGAGGATTTGTGTATTACACCCTGGGCTTACACCCTTGGGAAATGACCCAGAATGGCTCAAAATAACACGGTTTTATCCGGAAATGTGCCTAAATGGGGGTCAATACCCAGTGGGTGTATTCCCAGGGTGTAATACAAAAGCCCTTATATTTGGCGGGTTCAAAACAAAGGAAAGCCACAAGGACCAAAACGCAAAGCGGTTGGTTGAGTGTGGCAATGACCATAGGTGTGTTGTTTAGCTGATGTTTCTGAGCATAGGTTGCGATATGATGTCTAAAAACCAGGATCATACTGTGATAATGGTGTTACAACAAAGTTGTTCATCATGGCTGCATCCGCTATAGTAGCAGGTCCTTAGCAGGTAGGCGTAAAAAAAAGTTTAGGTCTGAGAAAGGACAATATGTCATTCTTACATGATCAAACATATGTGTTTAACATACTTAAGCTGTGCGTGAGGACCTGAATGTTCGACCAGCTTCCCTCCTGGGCGGGGGGCACTGCTTCCATTAAAACAAACGATTATTCCAGAATTACCTTCCAACCATTCTCTCCAGGGATCCTTCTTTCTAGAAAACCTCCGGAAACCCGGGGAAAACGGCTGTTATTTTGAAAAGGACGATGGTTGAAAAGAATGGGGAATAAACCCCTATAATTGTGTAATGTTGTCGCGTAAGCATCTGCTAATGAACTTCTGTACCTTTTTCTATACTCAATCATGACATAGCTTACTGTGCATGGCAAAAAGCTGGTGTTGTTTTTTGTTTTTTTTCTCCCTCTCTTTTTTGTTTCTCGTTTTGTTCTTTCAGTTTTGTTTCTCCTTTTTTTCTCCTTCCGCAGGAAACCTATACGCAAAACCAGCTTAAAAGCCCTTCTTGGATGCGTGACGGCGTCAAAAAGAAACCGTCCTACACAAAAATCGTGGCAACTAGGGGAAGCCATCAGGGATTTACTCACTAAAACCACAAAACAAAATCAATAACAAAGAAAACGGCGACCCTCCCCCCCAAAACAAGAACCATGATGTTTATTTTCTCCTTCTTTTCTCCTCTTGGTGATCTCGTAAAACACGAAAGAAGAGTCCGAGCCTCCAAGAAAGACACACCCATGCAGTTACCTCGAGTGAAGAAACGTGGTCCGAAGGTTTGCCTCCACCGCAAGCCGCCTGGAAACACCTTGGCGGCTTCCCATCATGTTTTTTTGCACAAGCTCTGATTCTCACACCGGAAAATAGGAATCCAAGCTGGACCTCCATGGGTAGAGTCACTTGTTTGCCCCCATGATGGCCCATGATCGCCAAGCTTGTGAACGAACCAAGCAGAAAAATAGCCCCCCTCCTGAAAGTTGCGGATCCAGTTATCACTGTAGTGGGTGACCAGGCATTTCTACCTCTATAGGAACTACATCATGGTTCTGCCTGGTTTCCCTGGCCCTCTAAGACCACACCCAAAAAGCTTTGAAATGGAGGTTGGGGGGATTCCCCTGACTATGATCCTCCGGGTACATCTGAAACGACCATTGATTTCACCTGGATGCTAAGTATGGTGGCTGAAGCTTCCACCCTGCTTGAACTTCAGAGAAAATCAAACACTGGAAGACGCATTTCCTGAAAGGGACCCGGAAGACGCATTTCCTGAAAGGGACCCTCTGGGTTCCATGGCAACGTGGAGGGGAGGGTGCGCTCAAGACAAAAGAGGCAAACTCGTGTTTGGTGCTTCAAAAAGTGTACCTACCTGGAGGTCCGGAATGCCTTCGAGACAAAACAAGCCCAACGGGCGTGTTTTTTTCTTCTTTTTTCTAAGCGGACCCTCCAACAAATGGAGGTCGTTTTTCCTCAACGCATGGCTTCCCCTTAAACCATATTAGACCAGTAGGGGTAATTTCAGAGGCTCCAAGCAAGGACCAACCAATGACCTGGAGCGTCTCTCCGATCCGCACACGTCCTGGATAGTGGGATACAACATGAAGGGCTTCCTAAAGACGAACCAAATAAAGGGACTAAAGGGGGCCCAGTGCTTTCAGGCAAGCCACTATAGTAGGTAACCAAGTATGGCTACCTCTAGGTTTTACATCATGGTTTCCCCTGGTTACCTACTATAGTGGCTTGCCTGGAAGCACTGGGGGGGATTCCAACTTGTATCACAAAAGTGGGGATAAACCCCGAGTGATCCCCACAACCCTGCAGGTGAACGTTTGAACAAATATATCGCCCTGGTAATCGGTAGCCAACGACCTGGTTGCGTCTCTCCTGGCTCCTAGGTGCTCTAGTAGAGAGGTTAGAATAAGGGTGCCAACTTTTTGTACTTTGTCTATTTTAGTTAGGGGAGGCCCTCCCAACCCAAAAAAAAGGGGTGAAAGAGCGGGCACGACAGGGGGACCATGGCCAGTTTTTCTATTTTAAGTCGGGTTGAACCCTCCCAACCCCCCCCCCCAAAAAAAAAAGGGCGGTGGCACCTTGGGGGCTCTACGGGGGACACGCGTCCCACCCCCTCCTGGACCTCCTCGTTGCGGCGCGGGGTGCGGCAGCTCTGCCTGGATCGGTTCACCAGAAACGCCGCGCCGCGGTGCCGCAGCCTCGCTCCGGCCGAAGAAATGGTGGCGCGGCGGGTTCCCTCAACCCGGTCGTCAGGGACTAGGTCCTCCAGATTTGAGAGGTTAGAATAAGGGTACCTTATTGTTTTTTGTTAGTCTATTTTAGTAGGAGAACCCTCCGCCAAAAAAGGGTAAATGGCGCATAATGGTTCGTTGATCCCGTGCGGATCAAGTCGAACCTTGCCGGGGCAAGTGTCCTTTGATTGTTGGGATGCAGCGCACCCCCCCTTGGGTTCAAATACCCTGAACACGGGTGGGACAGAACCGCTTGATGTCAACAGAGTGGCTCCCTGCCTTCAGCAATCCAAGTCGACTGTAGGGAAGAAGACTAAGGCAATTTCCTCTGAAAGAGGTTTTCCCACTGCGAGAATGGCTGAAACAACTTATGGGTCCTCCAGTGGGGAAGCCTCCTCCAAAAAAGGGTAAAGGGGCACTACTGGAGGACCTAGCAAATGCAGGGATCAAACCATTAAACAAAAATGCTTCGGTGAATATAACTTGGGTACAACTAGGTAAATGGGTTCCTCCAACTAGGGTACAACTATGGTTCCTCCAACTAACATGGATCAGGGGAGGTACCTGGAAGATTAGTTTCCTTTTGAAGGGACCGCCTCTCAGTTGCCATGCTAGTGGGAAGGAGATTCGGGTTCAAACCATTAAACAAAAATGCTTGGGTGAATATAACTACCTGGAGTCTCCATAACCCTTTAAAAATGGGTCAGTGACCCCGGTAATTTGGGTACTGACCCCATTGTTTAAAGGTAAATGGGTTACAACTAGGCTTACTAACCACTTAGCGATTCGTCCCAGACCATCTAAGTTGGGTTAATCTAACCACCAGTATTCTGGGCTGTCCGTTTTCTGATCCACTGCTAAATGTGAGTTCAACTTTAGGGGGGTTCAATGGACACCCAACCACTAAACCCTCAACAGCAAAAAAGCCAAGGGGGACGACTGGGAGCCACCATGATTTACCGAGTGAACCCCAGGGTATGGTCACGAGCAGAGTGCTTCCAGGCATTTTGCCACTATAGCAACAGGGATCCTTACATACACCTGAACATTGCAACTTGTAAATGGTGGTGTCCCTTCATTTTGGTGGAAAAAGCCATGCTTCAAATGGGCAAAATGTATCTTTTAAGGAGCCCTGAGCAGGTAACCAGGGTTTCTTCCCTTTTGGTTTTACATGATCATGCTCCTTAGAAAAGTTGGCTGAACATCCAAGTTGCCCAAAGCACCTGTCTGGACACGAAACCACTGCCCCTAAATCACCCCATCATTTTGGCCCTACCCAAAGTGAAGAGTTCTATCCACTACCGCCACTACCCTCCCCCAGGCGATTCCATGCGATTCGCTCCCAGGAGCTTGGAAGACTCGGTTCCATCGACCGGATCGGCCTGGGAGCTCCCGGCTTGTCTGAGGGAGTGTAGACCTTTGCTCAGCTTCCAGTTACCATAGATCATCATAGTAGGCAACTAGGGGAAGCCATGTGGTCAAATCTAGAGGCCTCCGTCAATCCAACATCCGAGACATCTGAGTCACACTCGAAACCCGGTATTAAAATGGTCTACCCAGAACCATGCTTCAAGAATTAAGAAGGCGGCCGTAACTATTTCTGGCTGGGACTGCCCCTTACTAACCTTCATCTACTCGGGTTTTGAGCAAGTGGCTCATCTGAAGGAGGGTAAATCCATCCGCATCCCGCCTCAGCAGCCAGGAGATGTCCAGCTCTGCGTCTTGGCAGCCGCTGGCAGTTGGGGCCTCTGTGACGTCCCCCAGACTCTTCAGCTGAGAGCCTGCGGGCAACAGTTGGGTGTGTGTCTTTGTAGGGGTCCCGCTTTTGGGGTGGGCTTAAAAGGGAAACCCAAGGAAGACCACAATTTGTGGGGCCCCTACAGAAGGACACGCCCAAAGGAATTTTAAGGGTTCTTGGGTGAAGCTACTTAGCAAGTCGGTTACTATCTTGGTTCTAGGGGAGGTAACTGGGGGTAAGGCCATTAGAAAACAATGGTCGTATCCTACTAGCTTTCTAGGGTTGATTCCGCATTCTTTTCAACCATCGTTCTTTTAAAAAAAAACAGTTGTTTCCCTGGTTTATCCTTTAAGGTTTGCTGAACAGATTCGGATCCCTGGAAAGAATGGAGAGGCTACAACTAGAAGCTTGAACACCCATGCAGGACTCTGAGACTGGACCCTTCAAGGTGCGTCTTTGAGACTTGGCTATGTCTCTGCCGGGTACCGGTCCTACTTCACATGCCCACTTTTTAGGCTACGATGTCAACCCCTGAACAAAAATGGTAGGTATGGTTATCATGGAGCAAGTTCCGGGATTCATAAACCTGTCCTATCAATAGGCGGTGTCCCCTGCACGAGTGATGAATCCAAGTATTGGGAGTAGAGGCAGGTGTCAAAGTAGGCAACTAGAGAACCCTTGAACAAATAAATCAACATGGTCGGCTACCCGCAGAGCCAGGCGGATCCACTGGCTGCCAGAGGGGTTTGGAAGACGAAAGAGCCCTCTTGGACTGGTCTGTTTGCAAGGTTTGGCTCTGCATGCTTTGCGACCGTTGGCTGTGGATGTGTCCTTGGCGAAATGTCCGCTCTTGGGGCGGGTGTGTCTTTCCCAGTACTTCCAGTTACCACTCTCTGGTAGCCATACACAGAAGTAGCCATACTGCTATAGTGGTAACTGGAAGCACTGGGCTTGGCAATGAATGTTGCGCATAACGGTTCGTTGAGCCCGTACTTCATCCTTGCCGGGGCAAGTGTCCTTTGATTGTGGGGACGAACGCACCCCCCTGGGGTTGAATTACCGTGAACATGTGTGGGACAGAACCGCTTGATGTTAACAGGGTGGCGCCCTTCCTTCACCAATCCTAGTCGAAGGGAAGAAGACGAAGGCAATCCTCTGAAAGAGGTTTTCCGATGGGCTGTGAGAATGGCTGAAACAACTTCTAGGTCCTCCAGTAGAGAGGTTAGTATATGGGTACTTGTTTTTTCTGTGGTCTATGTTAGTAGGGGAACCCTCCCCCAAAAAAGGGTAAAGGGGCTTTGAATTCGGGAAACCAATTCCGCTCTGACCAAGAGGCTACGTAAGCTTGGGGACTCCCTAAGAAACCCTAGACCTTCGGTGGCCAAGTGGTTGCAACCCCAAGCAAGAAATCCTCAGACCCTAAAGAAGGTATGGATGATATATTTGTTTGTTCGCGCAGTTGCAACATACCATTCAAACATCCTACCCCAAGACCCTAAAGAACGCCCCCCCTTTTCGTGACACTGTAGATGGACAGAATCCATTTCGCGCCACGAAATGAAGCCACGGTTGAAACCACAACGCTTGTCTTACCCCTTAAAACTCCAAGCCCTGGGGAAGTTCTCATCTTTTACAGACATATAGCCCATGTTACCCAAAAAGTTGAGAAACGTTTTCTGTTTTTAAGAGGTAAGTTGTTGGTACGAAGACTTTCGGGCATCGGAATGATCATTCCCGGGTCTCTTTGGGCGTTGCGACAGTCGGACTTCGCGGGGCCCTCGGAATTGGGAGACACCCCGCGGGGCCCGCAACATACGTCCCATGAAACCCTGTAACAACCCAGTACCCAGGCTTGTCTTAGGGTATTAGGTCAACCATCTACTCAACAAAGGAGGTATTTGTTTGTGGAAAAGGTGGTTTTTCTAAAAACCACACTCTGAAAAAACACGTGGGTATTTGGAGCTTACAGGGTGAAAAGCATGTCCGGTAGTGATATACGAAAGGACCCCCCTTTTGAATGACCCCCTTTGAGGGCCATCCTCAAAAGGAACCCTAAGGACCCTCGGAAAGAGGTCCCCTTGAAACCGGGGACACAAACATCTCCCCTGAAATTCAAACAAGCATAGGGAAGCTCTGTGATATAGGTGTCCTTTAAAACCAAGGGAAAAATAAAACATATGCAACATACGTACTGTGGATGGACAAAATCCCATTTCGCGCCACCTAAGAACCCTGGTTTCTGATCCGATTCCCTTGGAAATGCCGACAAACGTGATGGTCTCAACCATGGTTTAACGAAGTGCAGAAGTTGGTCCATCCACATGAAGCAAAAATGTGAGGAAAATCTGTCTGAAGCCCCGAGACCCCGGATCTCTCGAGCGCATCGGCACAATCGCCTTTGTGCCCTGAAGCGAGCGTGCCTCACGCGGCCCACCGGGGGTTTTCTGCCGGAAGACTCCGGATGGATGCGTGGCCATGGGCTCCATTTGCTGAACACCCTGAGGCTTACCTTCACCTGGAGTCTCCTTCTGACCCTTAAAAAAATGGGGTCATTACCCAAACTAATGGGGTCATTGACGCATTTTTAAAGGGTCATGCAGACTCCAGGCAGTCTCCTTCTGACGCAAAAAGGGTTCCAAAAGAAAAGGCTCAGATTTCATCCAGTGCTTCCAGGCGCTTGCCACTGCAGCGGGGGAACCAGGGGAAACCATGGTGCGTGGCTACCCGGTACAGTGGCTTGCCTGGACGCACTGGGCCGAGATACCTGCAGTCTCCTTCTGACCCTAAAAAAGGGGGTCATGACCCCTGAGTGTTGGGTAAACAACGACTCCATTCTTGTTGACTGTCAGAAGTAGACTCCAGGAAGACTTAAAAAACTCCGGGAAGTGTTCCTTTGACGGAAATCGACCACCTGGGAAAGAAGGTCCGCCTTGGGGTCAAAATTTGAACCCTGAGTCGCAAGCGATGCCAACTCCCCCGAGCTTGCGAGGCTCTTAGCCCTACTTCCAGCTACAACTGTAGCAGGCTTGCCACCAGGGTTTCTTAGCTCCAGGCTGTTTTTTGTTACATGGCTTCGGGTTACCTGTACGTATACGTGTATACGTGGCTTGCCTGGAAGCACTGGGCAACTGGCACTGGAAGCCTTGCGCTGGCGAATTACGGGGAATTGCAAAGTAGGCGCCGAAGTCTCAAAAAGCCTTTCATGTAGGTGTCTGGCAGAAACCAATGGGAACACCCTCCGCTTCAATCCCGATTAAAAGACTGGCCAGGACCCAATTTGGATCATGAAACTCCTTGGGTTAAAAAAGGTGGCTATGTTAGCCCCCTTTGATCTTAATTTTGGTTTCAACCTCAGGGAACACTTTTCGGGCTTGACCAGGTTGGACGGGAAACCCGCCCGTACGAAAGAGCAACATCACCCCCGGGCACTGAAAACCCGGGACATAGAATTCCTGTTGGCTCTTTCCAGCCGAGCAGCTGTTCACCAGGAAGAGACGCCATTGGGACGTCCAGTTCCAGAAGTGCTCTTGCACCTGGCGAACGGGGAATTTTGGTCGCGGCTTATCGCACGGAGCTGCCGGTTCAGGGTCGCTTTTGTTGGGTCCAGGCACCCGCAGAAAAATATGTCAAAAAAAGACACGAACATGGCTACGGGTTCCTTATAGTTTCCCTTAAACAAAAACAGCCGAATGGAACATGCTTGGTCTCCCTGTACTTTCGCTTTAACAAATATCACCAAGGGTGTATCTTTTCCGAGGGCACCCCTTTGTTCGCGGCTTTAAACGGCAACCAAAAGGAAAACCGCTGTGCCATGATTGGAGTCTAAAAAACAACCGGTCCTACCCCAAAAGTCCTGATGGAATACTGCGCCGCAACATATGGCTGTTCAAAAATAGGTACCCCAAATGGAATCTGGCAATGGGGAGCCATGGACCCAAACCTGCGGTCCCCTGGTGCCTTAATTTTGACCCATTCCCATAGATCCTTTTGACATCCCGTTTCAGCTGCTCGGGGTGTACCGGGTTCTCCGTGCCAAGCCTTGAAAAAGGACCCTTGAGGGTCTCAAAAACAGACAGCCCTGCTTTGCTTCCAGCTCCCACTATAGTAGTAGGTAACCAGACTTCCTTGCTAGGTTTTACATGATTCTAGAGTTGATTCCAACCATTCCTTTCAACCATCGTATCCTTCTTTTCAAACACCGGATCCGTTTCCCCCTGGGTTTTTGATGGTTTCCTGAAAAGATTCGGATCCCGAATCCCTGGAAAGAATGGAATTGGAAGGTAGCCCTGGAATGATGGGGAACCCTGGCAGCAAGCCTAGGGGCAAGGAAGCCTGGGGACCTCCCCTCCACTCGACTCCACTCGACTCTCGCCTTGGTCTTGCTGCGCTGGGTGGATCGCCAGGTGCCAAGCATCGTCTCCGTCTCCTGCACCTGCGCCTGACCCACCTGCCAAAGGCAAACAGGGGGACAGGGGGACGGCTTGAGGGCTTCCATTTGCTGAAGCCCCCTGGGAAAAACATGGAGTCATGATGCCTGGAGTCTCCATGACCCCCTAAAAATGGGTCAATGACCCTATGATTTTGGGTAATGATCCCATTTTTTAAGGGTCATGGAGACTCCAGGTAATAATGATGCATTCAAATTCCGTTTGAAACCAACCGGCAAGCGATGCGCCACTTTCGCTTTTCTGTGTTTGGTTTGGAATTTTCAGTTGTAGTCCTAGACCTCCAGCAAGTTCTAAGGGGGAAGCCCTCGAATAAGAGAAAACCAAAGCCCGAGTCTTTCAAAAGGGAACCATAGGTGGCCTTCTGGTGGATGAGTAGAACCAAAATCCAAGCAGTGCCATCTACTTTGAGCCAATCTGGGTATTTCTTGAAAATCGGCATCCCCGTTTTCGAAAGCTTTGAAGGGGAAACCAAAGGAAACCGTTGCGACCTGAAGGAATTGGTCCCTTTTGAGAAACACCCATCTGACTTAGAATCGGCCACCTATAGGGACGTTCTCCTCTTCCGGCCAACAGTTCGGGCATCTTGTGGTGAGGAAGAGGCAACAGAATACACATCAACTTCATCCATTTGCAGTCCCCAGGAAACAATAGACATATTTCCAGCAGTGACAGATTCCCCATAAAATCAACCGCGGAAACAAAACATACTCTTATGCACATGGAAGAAAAATAACAGGTTCAAGGAGAATTGAGCAGCGCCCGTTTCACTCATTGACTTTTGGTTTTAAGATGGAAACCCAGGCAGTAGAAAACAGCTATTGCAATGGCCTCCTTCCTTTCCTTTTGTGTGTGGGGGGGGGGGCGGGGGGAGTTGGGCGCTGCTCAATCGGACACGAGTTGGAACCAGTTTGGAGTCATTGACTAGGTCCTGCAGTAGAGAGCTTAGAATAAGGGTACCCTTCTTTGAGTCGTCTATTTTAGTAGGGGAACCCTCCCCGGAAAAAAAGCTGGCAGTTGGTAAAAGGGCACCTAGCTGGGGGGACCTAGCATTGACCCAACTGGCCATGCCACTGGGAGGTCTCTCCCCACCAAAAAGCATGATCAGCTCCGCAGAACTGCCTTCAAGGCTTCAGTGCCCCAGCCGAAGCACCCCACACCCACCTTTTCTATGGTATGTCGACCCTTTACTAAAAAGGGATCGGTATGTCCTCGGGAAAGCCAGGCCTCTAAGAAACGCCCTTGCAAAAATATACATGTATTTGGAGTACTTTGGGGGCAAGCGTTGCCCAGGCCCTCACGCACCCAGGCAGCCAGGGTGTGCGCTAGGCCAAAGCCTCTGACTTGTCCGAAGCTTCGCAAGGACGTCCGCCAGTGGCGCTTCCAGACGAGGCTCCCACCACCAGATGTTTCTGACTGAGTTTGATATGCCTTTCCAATGTCCACATATAAAGTCAGGCACGACTTGCGTGCTTGGCAAAAGCTATCAACAGTTCGGTGATTCCGGGTTTCCCCTCTACCCATAGCTGGGGTCACTGTCCGTTCTCTGATCCCCTGCTAAACCCTACAAGCAGAAACCGGACGGCTGGGAACCGCCAACCCGGGGGATCCATTTACCTGTATAGTGCGGTAGCCATCCACTGGCAACAACAAGGCAAAGATGATGTGGATGTTGTATTTTTTATGATCCCCCCAAAATGGTGGCGTTCCTTTTGGTTTTCCCTTTGAAACCCATTGGGTTTCCAATTTTCCATTTTCTAATAAGATCCGTTTACGCCCAAACCACCAATCCAAAATCACCAATTCAAACCAACAGCCAAGGGTTGCCTGATGGGGGGCTTGCCACCCTTTAAACCACTAAGCGGGAAATGCCTGGTGGGGCTGCCAAAAGTTTAACGTTTACCCTACCTACAACGCCAAGGAACCGGACGGCGACAAGAACCAGGGCTTTGTTGATTTATACATTTTCCACCTTGCACCCAGGGACTTCCCACTTTGTTTTCTCCTTATTTGGGGGAGTGGAACACCACCCTATTCTAGGTCCTCCAGTAGAGAGGTTAGAGTAAGGCTAACAACTTTTTTCTGTAGTCTATTTTAGTAGGGCAACCCTCCCCCCAAAAAGTTGGTAAAAGGATTCATACACAGGTTGATTGATATGGGGTCAACATTAAACTTCCATTTGCTGAAACAAAATGATATTAGTTCCCCTCTTGGTTTTAAAAGGAACCCATCACTGGATTCTATATTGTCAACATTAATTTTAACCCAAAATTAATAAACCTGTCCCATTCAGAGGGGGGTGTTCCCTACCCCCCTTTTCATCAACCAGGGGTTTACTAATCCGGGGTCAACAAAGCACCCCCCTCCCCCCTTCCCTTTCGACTCCGCTGGCATCGACTCCGCCTGCACCTCCTTCTCCTCCGTGCGCAGGAAGCTGCAGCTGACGCAGGAGGAGAAGCCCAGCAGCCCTATGCGAGCGGCGCACGTGGAAAACCCGGCGCCCGGTTTCGGAGGTTTTGGCGACCCGCTGTTTCCTTTGGTTTTGGAGCGTGTGTCTGCCTAAACTCTCCATGACCCTTTAAAAATGGGTGCATGACCCCATTATTTATGCTACTGACCCCATTATTTATGCTACTGACCCCATTTTTTAAAGGGTCATGGAGACTTCAGGTGGTTCTTTGTTGTGTTTGTGTGTCTAGTGTCTTGGTCTTGTCTGTTGAACCCGTTTTAGGGAAGCCAACACATGGGCATAAGTTTCAATTCGGGACCGTTTGGTGGACATCATTTAAGTGGAGAGTCACGTCCGCCAACCTCCTTTGAGGTGCTTCCTTTCTAAAGTTCATTGGCAAATGGGTTCCATCAAATGCGTTCTAGGCTGCCCCACAAATGGGTTCTATTGGGATCACGTTTGATAAAATGCAGCCTTGCGACTCGTTGTTTAACTTGGTTTCAAGCAACGCCACAAGTTGAACACCATTTGCGGGTAGAGGCTCCCGATTGATTTAGGGCCAGGAGCGTCTGGGAAGCTACAAACTGCTCAAGGGGGCCGAACGAAGGAAGAGCCCACAGAACCAAGGGGCATTTAGGATCCCCCGGTTACCCAGCCGTAAGCTCCCAATACCCAGCCGTTTTAGTATCTTTGGGAAAACAACTGTTTGGTGTTCCCGGGTAAACACCTCTTTCCGTGTAAAGGGTTGACATCATACCCTAAAAAACGGGTATTGGGCTCAGATGGCGCACTACTACGCCCAGCGCGACGGGTTTTGTTCTGCAAATCTTAAAAACAAAAAATGACGGTGAAAATGAACGTCGGCGACAAACGCAACAGTTCTAGGGGTTGATTCCTTGTCCATTCTGTTCAACCATCGTTCTTTAAAAAAACCAGCCACTTCCCTAGGTTCTTGGTGGTTTTCTAGAAAGATTCGGATCCCTGGGTTCAGAATGGAAATGGGAGGTACCCCTAGAACAGGTTGAGGTTCTCATGGATGGCTGCCGGATCCGAAAATTGATTCATCAAGTCCGGGCCACGAACCTCTTCTGCGTGAGTCACAATCAACGCACAGTACGGGGTCGACAAAACCATGTAAAGAATACACGGGTCAAAACAGGCAAAACCAAAACGATGGTTTTCCCGGCTTCTCTTTGAAACGTGAAGAGGGTACCCTTAAACAAGACAACTGCATTGCTTAGGCCTTGGAACTCTTCCTCAGGTCACCGACGGGGGCTGTGATGATCCGGGCTGAATTACTTGGCCGGAGAAAATGTTCCGTTGGTTGGGCCTCGACTAAAATAAACAAGAAGCCTGCTAAGAAAAAAAACAGTTTGCAAACTCAAGAAGTAAGTTGTGGATCAATTATTGGCTCAAACTCTTGGGAACACTAAACGTATTATGTTCAGATTCTGATCCATGTCTAGCCTGCCCCAAAATAAAAATGCCTAGGTGATATCCCCTCAACAGTTGTTGTTGTTCTTCTGTTTTTTCCCGTAACTCGTCCAGAACCCCTTGGGGGGGGGGGGAAACATGGAAAATCACACGTTCAGACTCGACTTCACAGTTCGTCTAATGGGAACTCCAAATCCCCTAGTTGACTAATCATGAAGGAAGGTCACTGAGAAGGCCTCTTGACACGGCTGGCAGAGGCGAAGTGTCCATCATCAGCAGGAGCTGCACCTAACTTCGACGTACGCGGGGCTCCCTGGGAACACATCTGGACCGAGCAGTATTTAGATGGCATGGGACTTAGCTAAGTGGTTTAGTAACTCTGACTCTAGTTGCAATCCAAGTACCATGGTTGTAAGTCCCCGAGAAGACCAGGATTGTTAACCATTTAGCGATTCGTCCCAGAACATCTGAGTACCCAGCATGTGTTGGAAGGCGCCCAGCGGAACGAGTGGTTTCCCGATACTTGATTGTTTTTCAAAACAGATCTAACAGAAGCCCTATTTGTGGGAGGGTATGCAGGGTTATGATCCAACAGCACACCCTGAAATGGTTGGCCAGTGTTTGTCGTGGCGCAAAGGGAAACCAAAAGGAACACCACCATTTCTGGGTCCATTCTGCAGCTATTTGCACACGTGGGTACTGGACAACTTCTTCATTTGGGACTTGCTTCGGATGGTGAACCCTCGTTTTGTTGCCAGGGAAAGTCGGGAGCAGGGGATCCCTTTCAGAAACAACCACAGAGTATGGCGCCCACCCCAAGATTTTCATATCCTGGCGCAAACAAGCCTAACTTGTGGGTTCAATATGGAAATCCGACCACAATCAACTAGTAGCCGAAAAAGCTAAGGAACCGGATGTCTGGGAACAGCCAAGAATCATGGTGCTGTGCTGTCAGAAATCATGGACGCTTTTTGCATTCCGTCATTTTAAATTGAATCCTATGCGTACCGGTCCTCCGGGGGCTCATAATCGAGATAATCATGGGGGTCATAATCGTCGGGCTCACAATCGTCATGACCGTAGCCATCATAGTTGCCGTAGCTGGAGTCAGAGTCGCCGAAGTACTCCGGAAAGTCATCCCTCAATGACAAATCGAAGTTGCGGATGCAATCACGATGAAGATCCTCCATCTCCTCTTCGTCGCGCCTACTCCGACGCAACTCCGCAAACTCTTCCTTCACAAACTTGCTCCCATGCACGCGCTTGCACACACCGCACATGCTCGGATAGGAAACCCTTGTACCGTTGTTCTGCGTCCGGAAAGACCTCTCCCACTTAGACCGACCGTGCTTCATCTTTGTGACGCGGCTATCCTTGTCACCCAACACGGTCACTTTCACCGAAGATAGCTTGCCCATGCTCGCCAGGACTTTAGCAACGAACAGCCGACGGATCGACAGCGAATAGTAGCGGTCATGTTTCTTGCGCACAACCTCCAGCGGTAGAAGTCTTCGAACTTCGAGCGGCCATCAAGTACATCCTGGATGGCCTTGTCGAGAGAGGTTCCGTTGCGGAAGCAGTAGGAGATAGTATTATGGGTGAATCGCAACCGTTTGGGATTGAGCTCGAGGGCGTCTCGCTTATTCATGTCGTGCTTGAGACACACGACCCAGCTCGGGTGTCTTTGCGCCACCGCAGCCTCAGCGGCCTCAGCAGTACTAAAAACGACAAAGCCGAAACCACGACTGCGCCCGCTCCGATCCTCCTTAACATGAGCTCGGATAATGGTACCGAACTTGGCGAAGTAAGTGAATAGTACAGTGCCATTGTCTTCCGAAGCCCTGTTGCTCCCCGCCTTTTTGGCGAGATTCCCAACAAAGACCACGTTCGAGCCAGTGCTGGACACTTCGGTGGAGCTGTGCACGAAAGGGCACGCCGGCCCGTTCTTGCATCCGCTTCCCAAGAAGAGGATGCAAGCCTTTCTTTCCTGTGCGGGCTGCCACGGCGCGATTTGCATGACATGCTGGAAGTGGCACGCTTCTCCATTCCGGCATGTACCCGACTGGAAGAATGCGCACACACGGGGGCGCGGCGCTTCGAACAGAGCACGGTTGTCAAACGACCCAGGAACAAGCCCGTGTTGAAAGGGACAAAGACTGCCATTGCGGCAGCCACGCCCTGTGGTCGGGTCGTAGAATCGGCACAACATGGCTTTCGAGCCCCACTGGCTGAAAAGTCGCCGCTGAAAGCAAGCTAGTACAGTCGACACAAACCCCACTGCAAGAACTGCCGCAGCCTGCCTGCTCTTGACGGCTTACCCATGATGTGTTCATGAACTTTGAACTTTGTTAATAACATTCATTTCCAACCGCTAATAACCTCTTGCTCTCCCACTTGCGCCCATTGCAAAAGGGCATTCAAGCAACGCAGCTTGCTGCTATTTCTCTCACTTGTCCAATGGGGCTGGAAGTGGACGCTTGAGCTTTTGGACTCTTGCCTGAAATCGTTTCAAGACAGGACCAACAAAGTCAAAACATGTCAAAATATTGATCCGCTTGATGCGACCGAGAACAGCTGAACAAACACCCCTGAGTGCTCCAGCCACACTGGCGGCGGCCGCAGAGGTCGCTAGCTCTGCCAGCCTCCGAGCGGAAGGACATTCATCGCGGAGCTTGGGGGTGTTTTCGGGGAAGCGTCCAAGCAGTCTGAACCCAGAAAACCCGAATCCTTGCAGGAAGCCATCAAAAACGTGGGGGAAGCAACTGGTGTGTTGAAAGAGTGTGACGTCAAGCCCTCGAAATTAGTTGATGCCCTTTCCTTTCCCTTTAAATACCAACGCGGGGCCCAACAGGGGGCCCCTCAACTCATGTCTGCCAGTCTTCATGACTTTTGAACAATTGACCCACACATACCCAATAAATCTCTGGGCACGTTTTAACATAGACCAACCTTAAACCAGAATTTGGCGTCCAGGAAACAAACCCTCCCCTTAATTGCTGTCGCAACCTCTTCACTCAAGGGCCTACTAGACATGGGCTTGGTTCGCAGTTGTGCTCACAATTAAACCATGCAGTCCCTTGAACACCCCAAAGCAGATACCCTCAACAACAAGACCCCCTTCATTCGGGAAAACACGGGCGACTCATGAATGCATATATATATATATATAAACGTACATATATTTGCGCAATTCAGGTAGTCGCATATTGTCGCAAATAGTGATACGTGTGTATGTATGAACATGTTTATTCAGATCTATATTATGTGTAGCTGGCACCCCACTCCTCCAGCATGAGCAGATTGACATGGACCCCCAGGTGCTAAGCGCCCATACCAAAACAGGACCTGCTTTCACATCTCAAAGGGGAGACCCACTAAACCAAAAGGGGGAAACAACAATTTGGGCGTCTGAAAAAATACGTGCTGGAAATCACCTATTTTGGAAATAAACCCAGGGGTGCCCTTGAAGGAAACCACAAGGAACGGTTTGTCGGGCTCATTCCATTTCTCATTCTCTGCCTGTCAAACCAGCATACGGAACCCTGAAAAGGATTGGGTGTCCTGTTGGTTTCCTTTTGAAAGCCCAAAACCAGGATTCCGAGCCTCAAAAAACAAAACTCCCATCAAAAGCGCCTTCTGGAACCCCGCCCCCTTGGTCGTTTCCGGGCAAAGGCTGGGGAATCCACCTCAGCCACGAGTGTTGTGCTTGGATGTGGTTCAGGTCACTTGCAGTATGGAATGATGTGGCCATGGGCCAAAATCCAAATCGTACCCCCAGTGAACATCCCAATCCCCTAAAATAGACTAAAATGGGTGGTGAATTCACCTACCCCAAGATGGTTCCATTGGTTTTGACCCACGGCCATGTGACTTTTTATAAGGTTGGAAACCCCCCCACAATTTTGGTGGTGAAAAACAAGCTGGAAAGGGTCCCCCAAATCGGTGTTCTACTTAGTTTTCCTGACGAAACCCACCAGAAGAGGGGTCCTTCCGGACTGCTTGCCGACGGCTGTGGAGAAGCAGGACTTGAGTTAACTCAGGAGAGCCATCTGGGGATTTCTGAAGTCATGAGAGACACCCAAAATGGTGTACGTTTCCTTCGGGTTTCCTCACTTGCGCGGATTGGACAGAAACACTCGGAAATCTTGGTTTACCACTAAAACGGTCCAGCCCCAACAAGCATCAAGTCCACAAAATCAGGGAGTGAGACATTGGGGAACACAAAAAACATGAGTCCTTGTGACTTCCCCTTACAACGCCTCAACAAGGGGTCCACCATTCTGAAAAAAGTCCCCATCATGCCAGCTGAAGGTTGACAGCCATACCCTCTGCATGGCATGAGTATGCATGAACAAAAAGAGCTCTGTCTTGACGTCAGCTGGGACACCCGACAAGTACTTGTCCTGCGGAGAAGCAGTCAAAGCAGTACGCGGATGAGTTCGAACAATGGAACCCCCCCTGCAAATTGTATACTTGGCAACTGTTTGTGAACAACCTACCGCAATTAGGGTGATGAAACATTTGTACCAGGCGCTCCAAAAACAAACAACCCTACTTAGCTCGGATGATAGTGTGGATGGACAAAATCCTGCACCACTCTAAAACCATGGGCAACCATTCTTTGTTGGTATTTGCAAGGGAATCATCACTCCAAAAGTTCTTAGGTGGTGCAGGATTTCGTCCATCCACAGTAGTGTAGTTTAGCTGGAAGCCCCCCAAACAAGTTGAAGAAGGGGTGGAATCAGCTGCCGGCCAGTGCTTGGAACTGGGTGAAAAACGAGGCCTTCGTTTCAGCATTTCGCTTCAGCCAGTCGAGGTTCTCTAACCATCCATCGGGTAACCCTGGGCTGGTGGCTTGAAGTGGTTTGGATTTGGATAAAGGAACCCCTGGTTCTTGTGGGAAAATGGGAAGCCCCCACCAAACCGCCAAACCAAGAAAGCCGACAGCTGAATCCACCCAAAGAAACCAACACGCAAAGAGCCCCCCATCCAGCACACAGCTGGGCTCTTCGCAGCTTCGACGAACACCGCCTTTAGGAGACAACAGGTTCAAGGGAATCCGCTTGAGAAACCATGTAATGTTAACCCAGGATTAAGCAGAACCCCGATCGGTTGATTTTGATCGGGGGGTGTCCAATTCCTAGTGGTTGGATTCAGACCACTTTTGGAGGGGTTTCCACCCCCCGGAAAAACAAATAAAAGTGGGACGGGTTTATTAATCCTGGGTCAACATTAAAGAGCTCCATGGGAAGTCCAAAGACGGGGCTACTTGCGGTGCGAATTTTTCGCATGCTATAGAAACATGTTCAGGCAGCTCGCATGGAGGGATTCTCTCTTGTATCACGTAATGTTTCCTGCACGTCAGAGGCATTCCATATTTTTGTTCTAGCAAACAAACGGAAACGCCTTGTTTTGTGCCTCCCCCTTGTTGGGAAACGCTCACTCACTGGCACAGACAAATGCGGGAACGGAAAGGTCGCACGCTTGGGCAAAAAGGGACCAAGTTTGAATGATGCATCGCAACCATGATGAAACAGCTAATACTATTGATGATAATGGCAACAATGATACAACAATCATATGACTGCCTCTTTGGAACGCACCCGATCGTTTGATCCAAAACGAAGCCACTGGCGGCGTGCGGCCCCGACTTCGGCCGAGCTCCTCATAGGAGTGAGGCACGTCCGCCGGAAAGCGGGGCTGACGCTCCTGAACATGTGGACTTTTGAAAAAATAGATGGCCCTGGTAAATGAAATAAACCCCTCTATGTTTTAGGCAAGCCAACCAAAAAGGACACCTATGCTCCTGAAGCCAAACAGCAACCACGACCTTCAGGCGCGTAGGGGCGGACCCTCAGTTCCACTTGTGAGGGACATGGAATCTATCGGGTTCCAAGGAGCGCCCCCCTCCCCCCAATTAGGCGGGAGGGTTCCCTATGTGTCCCTTCAAAACATCACCACCACAGAAAACTCGCCTTGCAGGGGCCCAAGAGGTGATGTTTACGACCACCCTGCAAGGGCAATATAGGGATGACAAACATAATACAGGCAAAAACAGTTTGAGGCACACGTAAGATTGGTGAAAGTGCACGACACTTTTGTTGCGGGCAAGTGAAAGCTGGTGATAACACCAATGTGGTTGAGGTTCACCTTGGTATGCCAACAACAACCAACAAACAAAGGAAATCATGGTTCTAGTTATTTAGCCCTGATATGGGTGTGTCCCCTAAAATGATTAGTGTCCTTTCGGCTTCCCTTTAAAACCTACCACAAAAACTCGGTTGCTTTCTGCTCCCCTGCTAAAAGTTTCCAACCTTTAGTGGCTTAATACGGAAAACCCATGAGTTGGCAAAAAGTCATTCAGTCCTAACATCCCTTGGCAAAATGCGCCAAAAAAAAGGGGGGGCCATCCCTAAGTCCCATTGACCAAAGCTCTCACCTAAATCGAGATTCCTCGTCGAGGATGCGCCGGAGATTGGCAATCGCCTCATTCACCTCATCCTGGACCGCGGGACCCAGCCCAAATGGTCCGAGATAAAAGTGGCCATGGGGTTTGCCCAGACATGGCCATGGGATGACTTTCTCCTGGTGTTAAACGAAATCTATGACTGCTGGAAATATTGATTTTGTTCTTCTCTTGTTTTTCTTTTTTTTCCAGGGGACTTAAGCAAAAGGAGGCTAAGGCTGTGGGTCAAAAGCCAAATCGTACCACTAGAATAGATTCTAAAATGGGTGGTGCACCGAAAACCCCAAAATGGGATATCATTGGTTTTGACCCACAGCCACTTGGATGTTCAATCCAGGTAAGTACCTGGAGTCTCCTTGTGACCCTTAAAAGATGGGAGCAGTTCCCAAAATAATGGGGTCATGGACCCATTGTTAAACTGTCATGGAGAGTCTAGGTGGGCTGTAACCATAGTTATGAGGACCAACCCCACTTAGGCCTACTTATAACCATGGTGATAACCTACTAAGTGGATTCAACATCCAAATACCCCAATATTTGCGGCGTTGGTTCAAGGAATCCGCCAATTGCAGACTCGCCATATGAGGTACGCGACCCTCTGGGCAAGAACCCCTTTTCCAAGGAACGACCCGTCCTCCAGCCTGAAAAAAAACCAGCAAGATCCTTGCTCTTCCCAGAAAACCTCTGGAAACCCAGGGAAAGCGGCCGGATCTTGAAAAGAACCATGGTTGAAAAGAATGGAACCGGAATCAAGCCCTAGAAGTATGGGCTGTTTGTATCTGGAGTCTCCTTCCGACCCTTAAAACATGGGGGCATTACCCAAAATTATGGGGCCATGGAACAGGTCGTTCACCTTTGGCAGGCTCAATGGAAAAGCCATTGCTAAAAAGCCTAGCCACAAAAAAACAAACAAAAAACTGGTTGTTTGCCACTAAAATTGTCTTCCCAAAGCTTCGAAGTCCAGGAAGTCAGGGAGTGAGAAGATGAGTCCTTTCTGCAATGCTTAAGCGCCCGCGGAAGAACCGGTGGCTTTGATTTGATTGTTGGTCGAAAAGTGTCGAGGCTTAGCTTATTAACCCCAAGTATGCAGGTCTCTTGCCCGTGGCGCATCCAAAGCATGCAGTCACCGCTCTTGTTCTTGCTGTAACTGGCATGGTTTACATGATGGCTTCCCTTGGTCACCAACTAAATCATGGCTTGCCTCCATTGAGTGCTTGGATGTTCAACCAACTTAGTAAGTTATGACCAGGGATATAAGGGCACCAACCCCGGCTATCCAAGTTATACAAAGTGGTTTGTATAACCTACTTGCTAAGTTGGTTGGACATTCAAGTGGAACATGCTTAAGGACTCTTGATCGACCTGTGCGGCTGCCAGCTTGTGCCCCAAGCACAAGTCCTTGAAGTCGTGCCCCACCTGTGGACTCGAATCGGAAAGGACTTGCCAGTTGCGTACATCCTCTACTCATGTGTTGATTGGCCAAAGAAAAACTGAGCCGTATTGTTTACCGCTAGCATGGTCTCAAAAAGTGACTAAAGTGCAGGAACTGAGGAAGAAAGTCTAGAAAAAAAGCCTTGAGAATCGGACGCAGCTGGAAGCCTCTGGCAACGAATTAACCCTGTGCGTGTGGCGGTGTGTGCTCAAAAGCAAAAAAGGACCTCTATGTTGGGGTGCATTTTCCCCTTTGGGTTCCCCGAAGCCATACCAAAATGGTTGGGTTATTTATTTTGCAAAACCCCAATAGTCAAAGCCTAAGGTGCTTGTTTGTGGATGGTTACCACTCCACTGCTGTCTTTTTTAGAAGGCGTTCTGGGTGTTCACCGCACCACCAGGGTTCTGACCCATAGCCAACTGGCAGCTTTCTCGTCCCCATTTAAACACCATCTCAGGGGTAGCGAGCCTCACAAACACGGACCGCTCCAGCACCGCGCGCCCCCACCCCCCACCCCCGAAAAAAAAGAAAGAAAAGAAAAAAAACAGTAGTGATAGATTCCCTCTAGCACCGACAGGGGAAACATCAAGAACATAATTCTTACGCGTCCCAACTGCGTTTTCAACCATGCTCCAAAGTCCCCTTGGTACGGAGAGAAAAAAGAGTAGACGGGGGAGTCCATTGCGCTTCCAAAATGGAGATCCTAGAGCCAAGACCTGACGGGAACCTCTACAAGACGTCAAGGGAACCCATCTAAGACGGCCTGAAGTCTCCATGACCCTTCAAAAATGAGGTGACCCCAAATGATGGGTTCATCGACCCATGTTGTAAGGGTCAGAAGGAGGCTCCAGGGATGTGTGAATTCTATTGGGTAACTGGGGCGCGCATGACGGAGCACAGCTTCACGTGGAGGTCACCCCTCTGCCCGAATTCGGGGGCTAGCAACAAGAGGGCCCAGGGCCTAGGGGTTAGCGAAATGTTTTGGACCGTGGTTCACGTGCCGTCTTCTAAAGGTTGGGGCTTGTACAGGACTGCTTTCCCTCTCCCCCCCGCAACCTTTGTTCCCCGCAAACAAGACCGCACCAGGCCTTATTGCGGAGAGGGGAGCGGGGGAGCTTGGGCGTGTAACTGACAACATGGTGTAACCGGGGTAGCAGTAGTTAGTCGTCACGGTAAGGTCAACTTCGTATCAATCTGGAGGACCATACTGATCAGGGCTGGTTCCCCTTAAGTAAGGGCATGATCTATGTGGCCAAGTAACACCTCTCCCGTGCAATTGAGAGGACTTGCGAGCATCTCCCGACGTGTTATTTGGGCTACCTTCCATGGGTCGCTGAAAAAAAGGATCTGAGTCAGAATGAAAACCCGGTATTAAAATGGGCGACCCAGAACCATGCTTCAAGAACTAAGAAGGCGGCAGCAGCTATTTATGGTTGGGATTGGCCCTTACTAACCTTCACTTACCCGGGTTTTGACTGTGACTCACCTGACGTCATGTACTCAGCTTCGAAACAAATCTCCGCCTGCACGGGCCGATGCAAAGGGACGGTAGTCCCACCCCGCAAACTCCAATACAGCCCTCACTTTCTGACTGGCTTAGCCGAAAAAGTCTAAATTGGTTTCGCTGGAGTCTCCATGACCCTTCAAACATGGGCGCATGACCTATTGATTTTGTGCAATGACCTTTTTAAAATGGTCCAGGCTCATAAAGTGACTAAAACCCGAAATAGAACTTGGGAACACCTGAAACGTCCAAACTTAGCCTGTCCTCAGATCCCCCGCTAAAAGCTTAGCTTTTAGTGGGCTAAATGGAAAAACCCACTAAACACTAAAAAGCTAAAAAACTAAGGGGGTGGCTGGGAGCCACCAAAAAAAACTGTTGTACTATGTAATGGTCCAAGCCCCAAAAGGTGAGTGAGGTTACCTTTTCGCTTCGAGACCCATCTGCCGAGCTTCCTGGAATGGCGAAGCGCTCGCCAGACTCAGTACCTGAGTCGACAGACTCCTTTCAGTTTCCGTTGGTTCTCAGTGCTTGGCAAGCCCCTTGGATGTTCTGGGACGAATCGATTTACCTCGACCCTGAAACCCATAAAAAAGGATTCAACCCACAGGAGCATTGGATTTTAGAGGTTCAGGGCTTATACGCTGCTTGGGGAGGCTTTGCGGGGGGCTTCGCAGGGCCAGAATTCGTGGAAGGATTCGCGAGGCTTGCTTGTTCCACAACAGGAAAACGTTCCATCGTTTCTAGCAAAACCGGGCCTGAAACGCACAGTGCTCTTCCGGTCGTCTTCCTGTCGTCTTCCCACACTCTTCCGGCAGTCTGACTGTAATCTTCCTGTAGTCTTGTCATAGCCTTCTGGCGGCCATCTGAAAATGACTCTCAACATCAACCTTTCGCATTATACTACCATGAAAGCACATAACACACTCCAACCACGAAGTGGCTTCGCAAAGTGGCTTCGCCTGTGTCAATGTTGCTGGGATACCCGAATTGGCTTCGCGGGGCTTCGCGGCACACGATGTATCACACAAGCGGCTTCGCAGACTTTTTGGGAGTTCCCCACGAAGCTAAAATCCATCATCTGACAAAAAACAAAAAACGCTGCTCATATGTTTAGGGCTACAAACCAAAAAACAAAACAGGGGGGTTGGTTGAGAATCCTGGTTTTCGCGGGGACTTACAACCATGGTAACTGGGTTACACCTAGGGTTACTAACCACTTGGCGATTCCTCCCAGACCATCTAAGCACACCCAATACCCGGCCGATGCTTAGTTGGCTTGATGTCAACCCTTTACTAAAACAGGGAGCGGAATTTGCCCTGGAAAACCGATCGGTTTTCCAAACAAATACCACACAAGTCGAGGGTATTTAGAGTAGGGGGTGGGCATGATACTGCGATAGTAGGTCACCGGGTAAATTTGTACTTCTCCTGGTTAGCTACCTAGGCCCTCCAGTAGAGAGGTTAAAATAAGGGTACCCTTTTTCTGTTGGTAGGGGAACCGTCCCCAAAAAAGGGTGAGAAAGGGCACCTAGCTGGGGGACCTACTGTATTGGCTTGCCTGGAAGGACTGGCCTCAACATGGGCATGTTGTGTTTAATTGGGCTTCTGCCAGAAACGCTGATTCACCGATGGACAGCCCGACTCACGTCGAAACGCCGGGCAAACCGCAAGATATTCGATCCCTTTTTGGCCAAACTAACATTTACCTGGACCCTCAAACTACCCTAAAACAATTCAATGGACACCACGCCATCATTTTGGGGCAACATCTAGTTTTTATGTGTAGTTTGAGTTTAAGTGTCAGGGGAGTCGTTCCTACTTGCGCTTCTGAGAGTTTCCGGACAACGTCCCCGCTTCCCATCTGGAAGGATCCCTGTCGATGCCTGAGGTTGCAAGCTGAAGCCAAATGCCCAGGCTCAGACTTCTGTTTCTCGTCCCCAAGAGAACTTTAGCTCACTTCCTGAGTGGATGGCCCAGCCAAAACGTCTGAGCTTTTTGCTCACCCCCAAAATTGGCCCAGCTTCCCAAAACGCGACTCAAGTCCGTGAAGACGGAACTCAGGGAGTCAGTTCAGCCGGGTCAGACCAAAACCGTTTGTGCCCTTCGTGCCAAGCGCCCAGCTGCAAAGAAGCTGATGCGCGCCATCACGGCGAAAGCGCCGCTCCGCGCGCCGAAGCGAAACTCCGAGCCTTGAGCCCTGGGAAACTGGGCGGCTGGCGGCCGGCGGCAACCCCCCGCAAGCTCCACTCGCCGATTTTTTTGTCGGAGTATTTTTGGAAAACCGAACGAAGGGTACTTAGACTACTGAAACAGCGGAAGGACCGATCAAACCCACAAAAACGCACAACAGTCGACTTGACAGAAAAACAAACTGCCACGGGAGTAAGACGGCGCAGGCAAACGAATTATCTCTGGTCAACAGTTGCGTCACGTGCCCAGAGGCGCCGAAAGCTGCGATGGCCCCAGAAGATAGAGTTGTCGCCATAAAAGTGGAAAGAAAGCCGCGAATTGGAGCTGATTCTGTTTCTTCCCCAGACTAAGCAGCGTTGGGGCCCGATTCCCCTCTAAAGTTATGAAGCAAAACGGGCCGGGCACGCTTGAGGTATCGCAGAAACAGCTGTGGGTCGAAAAATAGGTACCCAAAATGGCTTGCCCTGGTAAATGGAAACATGGACTGCAACCTGCGGTTTTCTGGTGGTTTAATTTTGACCCACACCCTTAAATGGGCTGCTTCCACCCATGCTATCAACCTGGCACACAATCTCAGAATTGGGGAGACCTCGAAAAGCGCCTCGAGGGGATCTCGTCTAAAGTGGGCTGACCCATGTATGTAGTGTGAACCTCAAGCGCTGGAACCGGCTAAAACAAGGGCTTCTTGCCCGAGTCTCCGTTTATGACAAGTGCACTGCACCCTCATATTGGTGGGTTGGATCTTAGGGCTGGTTTCGCACGTACCCTCTCAAGAACAAGGGCTTCGAACCCCCCAAACCACCAATCCAAACCCACAATGGCTTTACTCACGTGTTCACCTTAGACAAATCCGGTTTGGAGTGTGGCGCACACTTGGGTTCCATCGAACCCCCGGTTCTTGAGGATAAAAATTCAAAGACCTGGAGCACCACACCGGGGTCATTGGATCTCCCCTTCCACAACTCTCGGTTGCGAAATCTGCTCCCCTGCTAAAAGTGGAAAACCCATTAGTTGGCAAAAAGTTAAAGTCCTAACAGCCAAGCAAATTGCACCAAAGAACTATAGTAGGTAGCCAGGGTTTCTTACCTGTAGGTTTTACATCATTTGCTCTAGTTGCGAGCAATAGTGGTAACTGGAAGCACCCATTACTTGGCAAAATTTGCTAAAGTCCTAACATCCAAGCAAAATGCACCAAAGCTATCACAGCGTGGCCCAAAACGGGGAAAACATGTCACCATTCAAACTGCACCTTTAAATTGGCTTTTGGAGGTTCCAACCAAGGGAAATGGCTCGGAAACCCTGTGGCAGCGTGGCCCAAAACGGGGGAAAACAAAACACAACGAAACCCTCCTCAAGGAGTGGCGGCAATGCTGGAGGCCGCTACCTCAGCCAGCGATATATATATATATATTACAGCGTTGCCAGCCCCCCCCCCCTCCAATGGTCATGGGTCAGACAAGTACCCCCCCGCCCTGTGGTTGTGGTCCTGTGGTTGGGTTGTGGTGGTTTAGGGTTGGTTTAGAATTAGTTTAGGGTATATTTTAGGGTGTATTTAGGGTTAGTTTAGGGTTGGTTTAGGGTTGGTTTATGTTGATTTAGGGTTGGTTTAGGTTTAGAGGTCTACGGTTTAGGGATTGGTGTAGGGTGTATTTGGGGTTAGTTTAGGGTTGGTGTAGGGTTAGTTTAGGGTTGGTTTATGTTGATTTAAAATAGGGTTGGTTTAGGTTTAGAGGTCTACGGTTTAGGGTTTGGTTTAGGGTTGGTTTATGGTTGGTTGCGGGTTGGCTTGTCCTGGGGGTTGGGGTGCCGGGGTGTCGGGGTGCGAGTTCAGGGGGTCGGGGTGGGGGTGGAGCTCAGCATTTGGCAGAGCGCTTCCCAGGGGGGCGGTTCTGGGGGACCCATACCATATGGGGGGGGAGGGGGAAACAACACGGAACACGGGACCATATATATATATATATATACATATTTCGGGAGATGAGATCAGACCAGCTTTATATTTAGTCTATCTACCTCATGTCATTTGGGAAAAATGAGATATTCAGATTCTGTTCGTTCATCTATCTCAGTTTCATTTGGAAACCCTAGATGTGCAAGAGACTGAACAGGGGGTTACCCTTTGACTAGTTGGCTACAACTCCCCTGTTTGGAAGAGCTGCCAAGCATGAACAATTGTTCAATGTGTTGGTGCTTTTGGAGTGTAGGGCAGTATCATCGTGTTGTTTAAGGCTTTGATCTGGGGGGGGAGGTAAACAAGGATACCATATACATACGTATAAATATATATATATATACACACATGTATGTATGTGCTGGAGTACTCACCTGTTGGTCTGTGTTTAGCATTGATTCTGAATGCCTGCCAGACTTTCAAGGTTGACGAAGGCAAGACTTGCAGTTCTCACTCCAGAGATCCAGAGATCCATGCCATGTTCAAGATCCCCTTAAACTATAAGCCCATTTTTTGCTTCACTTCTCATGGCTTCACCTAAGGACTGCAAAGCAGCGAACGCCGATTGAAAGTTGGGCCGATGGAAAGTTGGTGGTTTGATGGAAAGTCAAAAGGTGAGCTCCCAAAAAACCAAAGATCAATCTCAATGCTCTACCTTAATACCCGTTCAAACTGAGCCCAGATGCAGTTCACCTTAACTAGGTCTCCTCCAGTAGAGAAGTTCGAATAAGTTGGTACCCGATCTTTTTTCTGTAGTCTATTTTAGGGGAACCCTCCCCCGAAAAAGGGTAAGAGAAACCATCACGCAAAACTCAACGCTCAACATATCCCAGGTGACTTGCCTGGATCGGGGGAACGTTTATTCCCAAACCAGCCTGTGGATTTCCATGCCTTTCTCTTGGCAGAATTTAAAGGGGGTTACCCTCTAGGCACACCAAAAGGACTGGGCATTCAAAGGTTTCACTCAGGGCGGGCTGTGGGGCGAGGGGGGGGGGACTTTGAAACCACACTTCAGTCTTGCAGAGTAAGCTACTAGGACTTGTTCAGCCCCTTTCAACTGCGAGACATAGCTTGGCCCCTTTGAACTAGTAATGTGTTGGCCCACATTAACTTGAAAGACCCCAAAAGGAAGGGCCAATTCCCCCCCACAAAAAAAGAAAGAAAGGAGCCGTTCCCAAACAAAAACTGGGTGTTTTTTTTTTTTTTTTTTTTTTTTTTTTTTTTTTTTTTTTTTTTTTTTTTTTTTTTTTTTTTTTTTTTTTTTTTTTTTTTTTTTTTTTTTTCGGGGGGGGGTTCCCCGGTGTTTTCCTTCGGCGTGACGCTGGTTGTGCTTTCCTTTCTCCCCCGGACCGCTGATCCCTCAAACGAAAACGTCTCTGGATCGCTCTGGAGGCCCAGCTGGTGGTGTGCTGCAGCTCCCCCTGCCTGGCGTTTTGCTCTTTGCGGTTCTTCCCACAGCTTTGGCTTTTACTTGTTGCCCTGGCTTCGATAGTCTCAGAGCACTTAGTCTTCCATTTGTTGAAATGAATATGTTTGTATTTTCGCTGGTTGGTTTCATCACTACTGGATTGGCTTCCCCTGGGAAAAATCAACATATGTCCAGTTCCCTTTGAAACCAACAGGGGGAAATTTGGAAGCTCTCCTTCTTTTTGTCTAGGTCCTCCAGATTTGAGAGGTTGGAATAAGTTGGTACCCGATTCTTTTTCTGTATATTTTAGCAGGGGAACTCTCCCCAAAAAAAGGGTGAACGGGCACTACTGGGGGACTTAGTCAAATAGAAAAGGTACCCAGCCATCATGTTCCTTGTAGCTTCCAGGTGGTTTCCTTCCTATGATTTTAGAATAGATACCCAAAAAGGCGTAAAATGTGAGTGTCCTTTTCTGGCGTTACCCCTTGCTTGGTGGCTTTTTCAAGGGAAACCAAAGGGACTTGTTTTGGGGGGTTTGTTTAAACCGAAACGTCCAAATGAGCCAATCTATTTCCTCCAGTAGAGAGGTATAGAACAAGTGGGTACCGTCTCTTTTAGGAGGTCTACTTTTGCAGGGGAACCCTCCCAACCAAAAACAGATAAACGGGAACTACTGGGGGACCTAGTTGTGGTTCTTCCTATGACAGCTTTGGCTTCCATTTGCTTGTTCCCCCCCTCGAAAATGAGAAAATCTGTCCAGTAGTCCCTTTGAACCAAGAGGGGAAATAAACCATATTCTGAAGATCATTGAAGTTCTTCCCAGGACAGCTTTCAGGCCTCGAAAAAAACATTTGAGACCCTTGCCAAGTTAAAATTGTGAGACATCAATGTGTAATCCGGAAGGGGGGTTCGCGGAGTGGTTCTGATCCGGCCGTCGTTCCGGAAGGGGCCGTGCCCCATTCTAAGTACGTTGGCACGTATATGTCCGTTTGCCCAATTCCCATAGGACTTGCCTTTCAAACCAACATGGGACTTTGTTGTCTTTAGGGCCACCCCCTTTGCCCAATTCCATGTTTGAGCGCGTGTGGATACCTTGGCCATCCAGAGCAAGGTGCTCCGATTGCCGAAGCCGTGGCCAGCTACAAACAGGAGATGACCTCACCTACCTGATGTCCCATGAGGGCATCAACCTCTCTTCTATAGTTACTCGGTTGCTTTCTGCTCCCTTGCTGAAATGTAACTTTTAGTGGCTTAATACGGAAATCCCAATAGTTGGCAAAAGTTAAAGTCCTCACATCCGAGCAAAATGCAACACATCTTATGGGTGTGCGCTTGGGGTCACTAATGTTGACCCGGTGCAGGGGCTCGAATGTTCCAACGACATCCGGAAAGAGTCCAGACTTCTGAGTGGGGGAGGGGCTAGAAACTGAAACAGCCCAAGCAGTGTCTATGAACCAAACCACGGCCGACAATGAATATGCTGTATTTACCCTCTACATAGTTGCTACATGGCAGTTCCACTGTTGCTTGGGAGGGTACCCCATGCTGCCCTGCGAGGAGTGGCTTGAGGGTTGAGGAAACCATCTGTTCAAGTTGTTCAGCCCCCGAACAAGAATCGGAACCAGTTCTTTGCCGGTTGACCATTCTTACTTCCTCACCAATCAACATGGAACCTGCCAGGGGGGTCTTGGAAGACCATTCTCCTTTTCAAGCGACCGGGTCCCTGCCAGGTTCCATGTGAACCGGTGGGAGGGTAAGTGGGGAAGCCACCAAACCAGAAAAATCGACTAGGTTGTCCAGTAGAGAGGTTCGAGTCACGGTACCAACTTTTTTTTTCTGTAGTCTAATTTAGTAGGGGAACCTTTCCCCAAAAAAGAAACGGCAAAAGGGCACCAATTGTTGGGGGACCTAGTCTCACTCACACGCAGGCTGGGCCTACCAGGATCAGACTCCCAGCCAAAGTCCTCCTGCGACGCAGGGGAGACCCCCTTAGATGTTCTGAGACTTAGCAATCTGGTCCATAACCCTGCCTAGAGTCTCCTTCTGACCCGAAATAAAAACGGGTCACTGACCAACCATAATTTTGGGTAATGACCATCCATCTTTTATTCGGGTCAGAAGGAGACTCCAGGTGGAGGTAAACCTTACGGACTTACAACCATACCTTTGGTGGAAAATTGAACTAGGGCAAAGCCCACTTTGCGAACTCCCAGACCATCTAATGCAGAGCCAAGGTACATACCCCTTACCAAGGAACAACTCGGCGTCACGCTACTTGGATGTTCGACCATAGGTCATAATCATGCCGGAGTTTGCCCATGCTACCCTTTCAGCCAGGGATGCTTGTACATACCCCCTTTGCGCATTGGACAAATGTACCCCTGAGAGGCCTGATGTTCATACCCATGGGCTTTAAGGATCCCGATTGATTTCGGGGCCTCAATATGAGATGTGTTTGAGGGCCCATGAGGAATTGGTCGGCGTTCTCCATTGGAGATGCGGCGCGCGGCGCAAATTATTTCCCCCCTATACGTCCAAAAGGCTTCTTCGCCGCCTGGGAAAAAGAAATAGATGTCCAGTGATAGCCTCCCTCTGAAACCAACAAGGACAAATAAAAAATGTTCTTAGGCAAATGGAAGTACATGAAGGGTGTCTCCAGAACTGAGGCCCCAACTCCAAAAGCAGCGAACCAACCAGGCACACCTTTCTTTGTATTGCGTGTTTGTTTTAGGGTAACCTCTCCACCTGGCTTTAACGAAAACCAACAAGACAACCGCAATTTGTTGGGTCCCCCCAATTTGACGAACAAGGAAGGCTGCTGGTTGGTTACTGCTTGCTCCCCGAGAAGACTCCGACCTCTTGGAAGAACAAGCCTGCCTAATCAAAATTGGCCGTCCGTTTGCTGATCCCCTGCTAAAAGTCGACAAAGTTTAGTGGGTGAAGTGGAAACCAAAACGGCTAAACTCTAAAAGGCTGAAAGGCTAAGGGGATGGCTGGGAGCCAACAAGAAATGTCTGAACTCAGAATGATACATCATTGACAAGTCAAAGATCCATTTAACTTACAAATCGCGCGTCTAGGGGCACTTTCAATGATTTCTCGGCAAATGCAACGGATGCCCTCATTATAACTGCTCAGTTCCCAAGTAGATTGGCCAAGCAAAGTCTGAACTGTTGTCTATCACAAAAACCGTCCAGCCCCAAAGCATGATTAAAGTCCACAAACTCGGGAAGTGAGAATTTCCCTAATGACCTCCCATGAAAGATACCTCACGAGGAATCATCATCCGACCAAAATCCGCCCGCTTCAGCGGCAAATCATCGAGGTTGGCACCTGTTTCCGCTTTTGGATCCAGGAAGGAAGACCCAAACCTACCTCAATTCTCCATGACACTTCTTTTTGTTGGGTAATGACCCGCAAACAGGGCTCCGGTTTTGGAAAGGCCTCAAGGAAGACTCAAACCGAAATTCATGGCCGATTCCTTGAAACAAGGGCAACTCCCCCAAAAAAAGGGTAAGAGGTGATTGCCACCAAGGCATGGAGTCCAAATAGGGGGACCAAACCAAGCTTTCAAAGGGTACTTGGGGTCTCCACGACCCTTCAACATTGGGGTGGGGCAACGCCATGTAAGGGTAATCGAGACAGCTACTCAAAACACACATCAGGAACCGATGTCCCCCTTTCACTGTGGGAAATCGACATCACCTGTCCACTTCCAACATGTTGTGGGAAGCTCCTGGCGGCTTTCTGCTCAAGTTATGTACCGCTCTGGCGGCAAATTCCTACACCCAAACGACACGTTCACACATCAAGCACCTACCTAAGTCTCACTTGAGGGGACTGGCCGAAAAAACCCAAGCAAAGAAACGTCATGCCCAGCGCTCGTCTTATAAGTGGCGTCCGGATCTCCCGCTTTCCCGCCTCGTCCTCGTCCTCCTCCGAGAGCTTTTGGAAATGAGCCTCGCAGGCGAGCAGAAGGGTAACTTAACCATATGGCTGTGGCTCAAAAAAGTGGTACCAAAATGGCACCCTGGTAAATGGAGCCAAAGACTAAAACCCGGGTAACCCCAGCTCTTTAATTTTGAGCCATACCCATATGGCTGTGGTTGTCAAAACCGTTTTGGGATCCCGTTTTGCGGTAGGTGAGTTCACCACCCATTTTAGCACCTATTTTAGTGGGGATTGGGATGCTCACTGGGGGTAAGGGCTTTTGACCCATGGCCATATCCTTCCATTTGCTGTTTCGCCCTGGAAAAAAATGTCCAGTAGTGATGGATTCCTTTCAAAGCCAAAAGGCTGAACATACAACAAGTCTTAAGCAAACCAAGCATGATTCAAGAGTTCAAGAGGCGCAGCCCCCATCTGGGAAGGTGATTATCCCCATCTCACCTTGTACCCGGGTTTTGAGGAAGTGGCTCATGTGCTGAAGTCTCCAGGAGAAATAATACTAGTTCAATCAGTGATAGATTCCCTTCAAAAACCAACGAGAACCTTCCGTTTATTTCCGTTTGCTTTTTCGCCCCCTTGCAAAAATGAGAACATATGTCCCGTAGTGAAATTGTTTCCCTTTAAAACCAAGGGGGAAAAACAACTTAAGCAAATGGAGTATCGGTGCGTTCTTTTTGGTAGATAGCTCCCGATTGATTTAGACGAATAGGACCCTCAACAAGCTGGTTTTGAGACCCCCAAACACCTCTGGGTCGAGAAAATGCTGGTGTTCCCTTTCAAACCACATGAAAAGGGGGCTACCCTCGGAAAATACACCCATGTGGGTGCCGATTTGGGGTCCATTTGGACAATTCGGGTATTTTAGGATTCCGCTTCCTATTTGGTCCACACTGAAAAAAACATATGTTCGGAAGAGACACCAAATTTCGCTATGGCAGTCTGTTTGTTGAAGGTTGGGAGTACGTTTGAAAATGTCCATGCAACAAAAGTTGGGACTCCGTTTGTTGTCTTGGAACAGAAGGCCTCCAAAGTCATTGTTCCCCTTTTGCTTCGTCTTCAAACCACTCAAAAGGGGGTACCCTGTAAAACAAAACCTAGGTTTTTTAATAGAGAGGTTAGACTAAGGGTACCAACTTTTCTCTGTAGTCTACTTTAGTAGGGGAACCGAATCTCCCCAAAAAAGGGTAAGAGGGCCCTACTGGGGGACCTAGAAACACTAGAATGGTCCGGCACCAAACGGTGACTAAAGTCCGCATCGGAACTCAGGGCGTGAGGTTTCCCCCTAGCCTACTCCAACTACCTTCCGGTTTTTTCGGGTGTCTTTGGAACATCTGGTTTTCCCAGCCAGGTTTTTTTTTGACCCCAAACCCCCACAAGGGTGTCTAATGGAGGGTCTGGGTCTTCCATTGGAAGCCAAAGCCAGGAGCGTCTGGGGGATTAAATGCTTCCCTTTTTTTGTAGAGAGCCGGCATCATACCCACTAAACAAACAGCGGGTATTTGTTGGGTGTAGGGTGTGTGACAGGCTCGCGGCATTCGGCGCTCGCGGCAGCGGAACGCTGAAAACTCCGTGCCTCTGTGTCGCCATGTTCCTGTCGGTGCTGTCGCCCCCGGCGTGCGAACCTCACGAAAGCTCCACGTGGAACTGGCGTCCGAAGGAAAACCCAGGCCGTGCTTCCAGGTACTCTCGCTCGTAGCTGGGGGTTTCCCCCTAAAACCTAGAGGTAAGAAACCCGGAGCGTTACTTAGATGTCCTGGGACTTAGCAAAATGATTAATAATCCTGGTTGTTTTGGGGACTTACAACCATGGTAAATGGATGTTACAACTAGGGCAAAGCAAACCACTTAGCGAGTCGTCCCAGGCCATTTAAGTACCTGATAATGTTGACCCAGGATTAATAAACCCGTCCCATTAATAGGGGGGTGTTCCGTCCAAAAGTGGTCTGAATCCAACCACTAAAAGGAATTGCACACACCCCAATCAAAATCAACCTGGGGTTCTGCTTAATCCGGGGTTAACATTAGTTGCAACTGGAAGCATTGGGCCATATAAGCGGACTTCCCAAAGGCGAAATAGCTGGGAGGCGTGTTGGTTTCCATGAAGAAAAAGGTCGATCTACTGAGAACGAACTCCGTTCCTTACCACTTGGGATAAACGAACCCTATAAACCAAATGGGATAAACCACCTAGCTATTGCGAAGCGGAGTTTGTCCACCATGTCCATGACCCAAATCTGATCAGGAAGTAGAACCCATGTAGGGGTCGAACCAGTGCAGCTTCTGGTCACCATTCGAAAAGCAAGACGAAAAAAACCGCCCCCGTTCCAGATGTTGGTCGCAACCTTGAAAGACATAGATGAGCGCTCTCGCAAGCTTCATCCGGCCGGGAGCATTGGCGGGCAACATGAGGAGAGGTGCGCCCACACTCTCTGGCCATAATGACCCCAGGCGGAATAGCCCATTGCCTGACTATAAACCAGATCCAGAGCTTGTGCTCTCCCTCAGACGTGACAACCTCCTCGTGTGCGAGGGCGGACCATAGGGAGAGTTGACTCAAACCGTGACTAGCCATTTCTCCCAGCTGAAGTTCTGCCATACTGCTAACGCATCTTCCCATAGGTTTGGGCGGTTCCAAGAGATTCTCATGCACCGCCCTTTGGCCAGCTTCCAACCGAGGCACTTCAAGGCTAAACACCGTTTGTTGGTCGGGCTGAAGTGCTCCAATTATGACACGGACCTTCAAATATCTTATGTCATCCATGGTAACCAGGGACACTGTGACTGTTTCTCTTTTCTTTTTTTCTTTTTTACCTAGAGGTGGCCATACCTAGTTACCTACTCTGGAAGAACTGGGTGTTCTATCATCACCTAGGGTAAAAATGCAGGATCTCGCATTCCCGCATGAAAGTCAGAGGAAGTGACAAAATCCTGCACCACCTAAGAAACCTGGAATGATTAATTCCCTGTAAACACAAACAAATACTGGTTTGCCATGGTTTCAAAGTTTTGCGAAATGGATTTCGTCCATCCACAGTACCAAAAGGGGAACCGTCACCTGGAAAGAGCTGCTCGAATTACATTTCCGGTGATCGAGCAATGGGAATCCTTCATTTGGGGAACGCCCAAAAAGACAAGTGTATGGGTGCCGGGACCCTCCAAACTGCCCTTAGAAAAGGGGGAAACCACCCCATGATGTTGGGGTAATATCCTACTTTTTACGTGTTTTAAAGCGAAACCAAAAGGAAGAGAGGTTAGAATAAGGGTACCATATTTTTTCAGTAGTCTATTTTAGTAGGGGAACCCTCCCCAAAAAAAGGCTAAAAGGGGGATGCCCCGAGAAGTGACTAAACCCTGATCCGGAACTCAGGGAGTGAGACTTCCCCGCTGCCATCTTCCGTGGATGTTCAACCAGTAGCTTATGACCATGGTAAGGGAAGGAATACCCCCGTTACCCAAGTTAGAACCATGGCTATGGCCTACCTCCCTGACGCTGGTTAGAATAAGGATACCAACCTGTTTTCAGTAGTCTATTTTAGTAGGGGAGCCCTCCCCTCAAAAAGGAAACGGTAAGTCGGGCACCAATTGCTGAGAAACCCAGTCCATGTAGAGCGCCTCCCGCGAGCACTTGGGCTCCGGGCGCCATCTTCAAATGAAGGCCTTCCTCCTCGTCGAGATTGAAGCCGACACCTCGAAAGGGGATTTCTGACTCGGAGAAGCAGCCGGGCTAGGTGTGCCTTTCTTCACTTTCTTCTCTTTTTTTTGGGCCCCCCCCTTTTCCCCCCCTTTTGGAGATTAAAAAGGGGAGCCGACGGGAAAACCATTCTTCTTTCAAGAGGTCGTCCGCATCCCATATGTTAAGACACACCGAGTTAGAGCTGTGTCCTTTTGGTAAAATAGATGGCGCTGGTACAGAGACCGAACCAACCTGCAACCAGTGGAGCCCATCTAAACCCTGACCTAAGGCTTATGAAAAGCAGCGCAAAAAGGTAGAGAGGTGAACTAGAACCCAGTGGAACCCAGTTGCCAGTGCCATTGTTCATTTATTGAGTCTTGTATCGGATGGCAAGCCCTTGCTTGCTGGTATATAGGCAAATGGAATCACTGGGAGAAACAAGGGCTTGGTGAAGAACAAGGGCTTGGGTTTGCTTCCTTTGCGATCGGGCACTTGGTAAGTGGTTAGTAAGCCTGGTTGTAACCCACTTTCCACTGAACGGAGACTTAGAACCATGGCTTTGGTGGGTTTCTCACCAAACCTATCACCCACTCGCCTAATTGCCTGACGTACCCGATCGTCCCTTCAAGTGGGAAGGGCCATTGAATCGTTCGCAAAAAAGGCAAATGCAGCCTGTGGGGCTGGTTGATTTTGAAGGCTAAGGATTCCAAGTGGGTGTGTCATTTTTTAGGCATGCCCCTTGTTGTAGTGGCTTTAAAGAAAAACAAGGAAACCCCTCATTTTGGGGTGGTCCGCTTCGTAAAAAGAGACACCTGGTTGAAAAGGAGGGTGCAAAGAGAGCTGCGGACAAAAATCGCTGCGCTTCGGTTGCTTAACCATTCATAGTGATGACCTCTGGTTACCCTTCAACAGAAGACACATCCATGGGACTGCTCCCAAGGTGAAACCTGCCATGCAGAAGCCCCTCGTTCTGCCCCCAGCTTCCCCCCGGCTTCCCCCGCCAACGAGATCCGTGAAAGAATCCATCGATGCGTGTGTCTTTCTTCGGAATCCTTTTACGTTCCCTTTCAAACTACAAAATGGTGTGCCTAGCCTCAACCTGCCCCGTCAAAAAATGGCTTGAGTTTTCCTCTCTCTTTCCCTTTAGAACGGAAAAAAAGAGGGTACCTGGCCTATTGGCTATTGCCCCAAAATAAAACGGGGGTTCCCTTTCTTAAAGGGTAGTTTGAGGGTCCAGGTGCAACAATATCTGTGAAATCGTCAACTCGGAAGAGCAAACTTGAAATCAAGGCTTTGTTGCCCAAAGAGTATCTAGAAAGATCGGTAACCAAACTTTTTCAATACCAGCCAGGCAGGGTAGATGAACATGCGGGTGTGGCTTAAGATAAGGACCCCCCAAAACGCAAGGTGTCCTTTCGTTCCCTCTAAGCCCATCCCAAAGAAGTACCCTCAAAGACAAACACACACACACATATCTACGGAGAAGCAAAGTCACTGCTTGCTCAACTGGCTGAAGGCTAATTGTGGTCAAAACCGGGGGTGTCTCAAAACTGGGGACCTGAAAAATAGTGACTTGCTTTAAGCGTTAGGTTTCCATATGTCTACATACCGAGAAACAAAAACACATTCCTGATTGACATGGGGAACATAGAACACACCTGCAAGAGTGCAACAGCTGGGTTTGGAACAGATCCAAGCAAGAAGCCAAATGAAACACAGCCCAGTTCAGATTCACACCACCCTGCCTGGAGAAGTATCATCCTTTCGGTTGGAGGCACGGCGCCTGGCTGGATGCCATGAGAACATATATGGCTTGCAACCCAGTGGGGTGGTTCTCGGGGTTCCCCGTTTCTTTGGGCGTTCTAACGGGAAACTCAGGGGAAAAACTTCTATGCATGTCTATATCTGTACACACAAACTTTTGAGTGGGGATGGTCCATTGGTTTAGACACGCAGCCAAAAGGAAGGCCACAATAAAATGGCCAAATGACGTTAAACACCATCGGAAAATGTTGGAACCGGCAAAACATCCTCACCTGAGCCACCCAAACCTCATATGGCAGGGACCTTTGCTTGGTAGCCCTCACAGACCCGACTCTTTATGACTCACAGGAGTGGATTGGGGGCGCTTCCCCTCAATTAAGCCCTTCAGAAAAATTGCCTTTGGGTCTTTGCGGTTGCAAAGAGCCAACCCCAACCTCTGCCCCTTTGCCTGGTTTGGTCAAAGACAGCAAAGCTCACTTCCTGAGTGGATGGGCCAGGACCAGATTCAACCGCTTGTACCGCTAAAACGGTCCAGCCTTTCAAACAGCTTCAATTCCGAAGGGAACTCGCGAGAAAGAGGCCAAACTCTTTGCCTGAGCGGCTTCCTGAAACGCATGAGAAAGCACAACCCACAAGGAGACTCAGGACATAAGTTGACTGGGACCTATGAAGCTTGGTTCTACATGGTAAAGGCATCCATACACGTCACAAGCTTTGGTATAGTAGCCAAAAAGCTTTGTTTTTGTGCAGCCCTCTACTAACAAAATAAAACAAGCCATGTCAAGAACAGCGAAGTATACTATAGCCCTTCACCTCACCAAAGGGGTACACCAAACATCTGTTTGCTTGAGTCTCGTTTGTACTTGCTCAGCTTGAAGTACAAAACGTCTTCCTCCAATTGCTTGAGTCCCCTGGACAAATACAGTAGTCATAGATTCCGGTGAAAAACCAGCAGGGAAACAAAGCATGCTATCAACCAATTGGACATTTTGGATGACACCGCAGCAAATACCAAAATCCAGCAACCAAAACTGAAGAATCCTTTGCGGGGCCAGCACGTGGCGCGGAAAAACGCAAAGGGAACAGCCTCAAAAAAAAGACAGACCCAGATCTTGCCTTGGTCTCGAATTAAGTTGGAGCAGTCTCGGGCCCCGCAATGGGGCTTGAAAGGCTCGCTGCAAGGTGAGAACCGGATACCCTCTACATGGCCTCTTGGGTGTATCCCATTGAGCCCCTGGGAAACCACGAAAAGAAGATAGGATATGTCAACCACTAAATGGGGAAGAGTTACCCATGGTCAAAACTGGGGGCCATACCGCGGAATAACAAAAACAACATTTGCACCGACAAGAAATCCGGGTTTCTGTTTCTGATTCGGTTTCACCCGTGGATTGATAGTGGTGCGAACGAATTTTGGGGATTGATCAACCCCCCATGTGGTTTGAATAGGAACCACTGGTGTCTACAACCCCTAGGACGTGGGTGGCAGTGCGTCTTCCAGAATTCATTCCACTCAATGAGGTGAGGGTTCTTCAGCAAACACCCACAGCCTTGTGAGAATGGTTGGGCTTTCGCCAACGCACCAGTGAAAAACCTCCTGCGGAATGGCTGCGAAGCAAGCTTCTCCGATCGCTCCCCTAGAACCCTTGCTGCATAAATCCCCGAGCAAGCGCCACCCTCAAAC